>AWOL01S0023027.1:0-13108 GCA_000715115.1 Nicotiana otophora | reverse complement strand
ACCTAGTCTTAGGGACTAGGTAAGCCTAACATTTACTGAATAACAACAACAATTAAATAACATCTAACAATTTTTGAAATAGAAATCTCTATAAAATTTACAATTCCCAAAATCGGTAGTACAAGTCACAAGCTCTATAGAGTTTGCTACAAATTTCTAAATACAACTGTTCGGAAATAGGTAAACAGTGTGAATATAAAATTGGAAGGTGACTCTGAAACCTGCGAACGCAATAACAGATTTAGCTTGAGTCTCCACAACAGCAATCCGCACAGCTAGCTAATGCTCAACGGACTTGGAAATACCTGGATCTGCACAAAAATGTGCAGAAGTGTAGTATAAGTACACCACAGCGGTACCCAGCAAGTATCAAGACTAACCTCAGTGGAGTAATGAGGAGAACAGTCAAGACACCTACTGGACTAAATAACCTGAACAAGTATAGTATAGAAATAGCAGAGTATGATATCTACATAAAGACTAAGCGAAGTGACAATTAATACGGTAATTGAAATAAGGAAGGAAAATAATAGCTATCAACGGAACACCATAATAATGACATAGAAGAATGAACGGAAACACAACCTAAGTCCGATAATCACATATAAAGAAAGGACAAGTAACAACTCAACAATACGACATTTTTCACACCGGGCTTTAGTGAATAGACTCCACGAGGTATCGAACCTTGGGCTAATCACAATTCACGGGTCTCAATAATTGAACCCTAACACTTGGCATCATGTGCCCTCATTACACTTTATAACCGCACTGACGACTCACGTGCCAAATATAGTCATTCTCACATAGAAGGCAAGTAACAAGTGTGTACATCTATACTCAACAATATCAAGAAAATCTCTTAACCGATAAGAGTGCTTAACTACGTGTATGCTTGTGCAAGTGTCCTAACATAGTTCATACCAGCTAGTAAGCATAAGAAAAGGAACAGACAACACGTAGAATCTTTTCTCACAACTTTCACAAGATAAATCACACACAGGAAAGTGTACCACTACACAGATATCAACAATAAGAATTCCCCCAGGACATCACAAATTAATCCCTGACATAGCCCACCTTATCTCGCCACGTGTGCAATAGTAAAGTGAATGCCCACCTTGTTTTGCCACACACACATAACAATGTTCCCGCCTTGTCTCACCACATGTGTAACCCACATATATATACCCGCCTTGTCACGCCGCATGTGCAATATCAATAGTAACAATAGCACGGCAGAAACCTCGTGCAACTTAATAACACTCGCACAGCAGAAACCTCGTGAATCATAATAACAATAACCGCACGGCAGAAACCTCATGCATCACAACAACAACTGAATGGTAGAAACCTCGTGTATCACAACAACAAGTACAACAACAACTATGACAATAAAACAAGGTACGATAAGTAAATTAACTCAAGAACCTTCGACCACAAGAAACGGTAAAACTAGTTCGCAAGGAATAGCCATAATAAAAATTACTAGGCATAATAAGAACAGCTCAACAACGAAGAAAATAATATGTAACAATGATCCCACAATGTACGGTTCAACAACAATAAACTAACACGAGTTAAATAATTCCAAATAAGGGCAAGTCAACTAAGGCATAAGATATCTAAGCTTCTTTTAAATTTGAAAAATTACGAGAGAGATGCAACAAATTCAAATAAAGGTAGGCAGCGGAAAGATAACCATAACCTAAATTAAGGGTGAATATTTACAAAAGGGATAACTACAACTTCAAATAAAGATAAGCAGTTAGGGGAAAGACAACATGGCAATAGAAGAGATAACAATTTCAGTTAATGCACATATGAATCAAATGAACAACAAGAGTGGATCATGAAGCAAGTAGTTCTAATAAAAGCAGGTAGAAGTGAAACTAGTACTTTAGAAACATAATCATAACGAGAACAACTGCATATTCAGTAAATACAAGGACCTAAGAACCCTAAAGGCCAATTTTCCACAAATAAGTCCGAGCATGTACTCGTCACCTCGTGTGCCTGGACTACAATTAGCATAGAAGACTCAATTCCTAAGGGGTAGTTCCCCCACAGAAAGTTAGGTAAGATACTTACCTCAAAGAAGACAAACCGATACTCAAAAATGAACTTATCGGTGAAATGGCTTCCGGACGGCTCAAATCTAATCAAAATAACTTTAAAGCACAAATAAAACTCATAAGAAACTATTCCGGATCATAAAGCTTCAATCTTTATCAAAATCTAAAAATCGACCCAAAAGTCTACTCCCGGGCCCGCACCTCGGAACCCAAAAAATTTCACAAAACCCGAACTCCCATTCCGATATGAGCTTAACCATACTAAAATTATCAAATTCCGATACCACATCGTCCCTCAAAATATGATTTTTTATTTTAAAATGTTTCTTCAAAAATCCCCATTTTCCTCACTCAAAAACACTAACTAAATGATAAAAATAAAGAAAAGATTATGGAATATAATAAATTCTAGGTGAAGAACACTTACCCAATCGATTAGCTTGAAAACCGAGCTCTACAATTCAAGATATGATAAAAATGGCCTAACCCTTGATGTAGAAAATATATTCTGCTGCCCATGTGTTTGTACATCGCGATCGTGGAAGAGGAGCTGCGATCGCAAAGACGAAATGGCTACTCACCAGAATTATTGATATACGATCACAAAAGAGCATGTGTGATCGCGAAGAAGGAAAATAATGGCCCGAGAACTGGGCTACGCGAACGCATGAAACGGCATGCGAACGCGAAGGTGGGGAAGGCACACTTACGCGTTCACGGATAGAACTATGCGAACATGTAGAGGAAATGGTCACAACTCCCAGCTCCTAGTTTCTACTACGCGAACACGATGAAGTGGATGCGAACGCGAAGAAGGGGGAAGGCAGGCTTCCGCGATCGCGGAAGGAGTTATGCAAACGCGGAGAACAAATAATTCATCTTCCAAAATTACACTATGCGAACGCGGGGGAAGTGACGCAGACGCGATTAAGGAAACCAGATGACAGAAAACAACAGTCCAAAAATAGGAGAAAATGGCCCGTAGCCCATCCGAAACACACCCGAGGCCCCCCGGACCCCGTCTAAACACACCAACAAGTTCCATAACCTAACACGGACTCGTTCGAGGTCTCAAATCACATCCAACAACGTCAAAACTACGAATCGCACCATGAATCGAACTTATGAACTTTCAAATCTCCAACTTCTAAAACTCGCGCCGAAACCTATCAAATCAACCCGGAATGACGTCAAGTCCCAAATAACATAACGGAGTTGTTCCAACTCTCGGAATTGCATTCCGACCCTGATATCAAAAAGTTCACTTTCGGTCAAAATGTCCGAAAATGTAACTTTCGCCATTTCAAGCCTTAATCAGCTACGAACCTCAAATTCACCGTCCGGACACGCTTCTAAGTCCAAAATCACCCAACAGAGCTAAAGGAATCGCTGGAACTCCATTCCAGAGTCGTCGTCACGCAGTTCCAACTACGGTCAAAATCCTAAGACTTAAGCTTCCGTTTTAGGGACTAAGTATCCCAAATCACCGTGAATCATCTGGTAGCTGAATTCAACAACGCATGCAAGTCAATACACATAATACAAAGATGCTCAGGGCCTTATGCCGCCGAACGAGACTTAAATTCTCACAACGACCGGCTGAGTCGTTACAGCCGGTTCGTCGAGCAACCCTACAGTGATGATGCAGCCCCATATGCCATACCAAAAACCTTCAAAATGCTGCCCTACCTCAGGATATGCGACGGCACGACCGACGCTGAGGATCATGTGACTCATTACATCACCGTCGTAAAAAGCAACGACCTCGCCAAAGAACAAGTGTCTTCCATTTTGCTGAAGAAGTTCGGCGAAACCCTCACAGGAGGGACGCTAAACTAGCATTCGCAGCTATCAGCACGATCCATAAAACTTTTGAAGAAATGGACGACAAGTNGCGATTAAGGAAACCAGATGACAGAAAACAACAGTCCAAAAATAGGAGAAAATGGCCCGTAGCCCATCCGAAACACACCCGAGGCCCCCCGGACCCCGTCTAAACACACCAACAAGTTCCATAACCTAACACGGACTCGTTCGAGGTCTCAAATCACATCCAACAACGTCAAAACTACGAATCGCACCATGAATCGAACTTATGAACTTTCAAATCTCCAACTTCTAAAACTCGCGCCGAAACCTATCAAATCAACCCGGAATGACGTCAAGTCCCAAATAACATAACGGAGTTGTTCCAACTCTCGGAATTGCATTCCGACCCTGATATCAAAAAGTTCACTTTCGGTCAAAATGTCCGAAAATGTAACTTTCGCCATTTCAAGCCTTAATCAGCTACGAACCTCAAATTCACCGTCCGGACACGCTTCTAAGTCCAAAATCACCCAACAGAGCTAAAGGAATCGCTGGAACTCCATTCCAGAGTCGTCGTCACGCAGTTCCAACTACGGTCAAAATCCTAAGACTTAAGCTTCCGTTTTAGGGACTAAGTATCCCAAATCACTTCGAATCACCCGGTAGCTGAATGCAACAACGCATGCAAGTCAATAAACATAATACAAAGCTGCTCAGGGCCTTATGCCTCCGAACGAGACTTAAATTCTCAAAATGATCGGCTGAGTCGTTACAGCCGGTTCGTCGAGTAACCCTACAGTGATGATGCAGCCCCACATGCCATACCAAAAACCTTCAAAATGCCGCCCTACCTCAAGATATATGATGGTACGACCGACGTTGAGGATCATGTGACTCATTACATCACCGTCGTATAAAGCAACGACCTCACCAAAGAACATGTGTCAGCACGATCACATAAAACTTCTTCCATTTTGCTGAAGAAGTTCGGCGAAACCCTCACAGGAGGGACGCTAAACTAGTATTCGCAGCTATCAGCATGATCCATAAAACTTTTAAAGAAATGGACGACAAGTTTGTAACGGCCCACACCGAAGCCAAGAAGGCCGAGGTCAGTGTGAATGACATATTTGCTCTTAAATAGTCTCTGGGATTTCCTTGCCCGGTTCAACCGAGTAAGGTTGATGTTGCCAAATGTATCCGAAGGGATGGCGGTCGTGGCTTTCCAAAATGGGCTGAGTAGAGAAAGTTCAAGAGCAACTAGAAAACTATTGAGTCGGTTGATGAAGTACCCCCCGACCACTTGGGATGAAATACACAATGCTTATTTTGCCGAGGTCCATGAAGATGAGGATGACCTCAACGGGACAACCCACCGATTAACCTCGGTACAAGCCGAATCAAGAAAGGATTGAAAAGACAATGCCAGAAGAGATCATCCAATTCCACGACCTAACAGGGTATGTCATCAACCATATATCAGGACGGTCGTCATGCCCTCCCCCCGCTACGAAGAAGGTCCATCCAGACCAAGGACGAGAACTCATCGAAACGACAGAGGTATGCGCCTCTATTATCTACTCACAATTTTTGTGTGTCACCTATAGAGATAGTCTATGCCCTGGATAAGCTCGGGCCAAAAGTGAACTGGCCGCCAAAGATGAGATCGGACCCAAACACCAGAAAGTCCGATGCCCTTTGCGAGTTCCACCAGGAACAAGGGCACAAAACTGAAGATTGCATCGCCATGAGGCAGGAAGTCATGAACATGCTATGACAAGGATACCTTATAGAGCTTCTAAGTGATAGGGGGAGAGCCAATTTTGCCAAAGGACACGAACACCAAGGACCACCTAAGCCACCCTCGCCAGCTCGTACCATTAACATGATCATCGGCGGCGACGACGATACCTCTATCAACAGCGTGAAGTTCATCACTACCCACAAAATCAATCGATCTATCACCCACGAACGGTATGACGAACTCGAAGAAAGTATCATCTTCGATAAGTCGGACACCGACGATTTGGCTTTTCCTCATAATGACACCATCCTTATTACTCTGCAAATTTTAGATACTGATGTTAAACGCATTATGATAGATGACAGGGGTAGTGCGTTCATTATCCATCCCTGAGTACTTACCCAAATGAAACTCGAGGATAAGATAGTACTGCATTGCATCACGCTAACTGGTTTTAACAATGCAGTTGAACGGACATCCGAGAAAATTACACTCCCCGTTCTGGCCGGCGGCGTAACCCTGGAAACAACATTCCACGTCATGGACCAGGACATTGCATATAGAGCCAAAGTAGAACGACCGTGGTTACACCCCATGAAAGTCGTCCCCTCCAGCTTGTACCAAATCGTATTCGTTTTTCCTCACTTGAGTTTTGTCCAGTTGGGTTTTCTCAAGGAGGTTTTTATCGAGGCGATGAAGGGAACACTCTAAGTCGAAGTATGAGAAGGCAAGGCCATGATTACTATTTCATTGCTCGCCCTCTCACTATTCTCCATATCGACCAATCAAAGGACTAGATAGACCGGGACTGGGATTGGAACGCCAGCCAATAACCCAAAAATATGTAAATTTCTTCAAGTATGTAACAAATGCGACAATGTCAAGGCAATAAACTTTACACTTATCAGTATATTTTTCTCGTATTCAGATTATGTTCGACCTCGCTCGAACTAATGCCCACCGGCCTTCGGCCATAATTGAATTCAGGTTATGTTTGACCCTACTCGAACTAACACCTACCGTTCCTTGGCCATAATTAAACTCAGGTTATGTTCGACCTCACTCGAACTAACACCCACCGACCCTCGGCCGTAATTAAACTCAGGTTATGTTCGACCTCACTTGAACTAACACCTACCAGCCCTCGGCCGCAACATTATGTTTGACCTTGCTCGAACTAAAACCTAACGGCCCTCGTCCACAAAATTATGTTCGACCTTGATCGAACTAACAGCTACCGGCCCTCGGCCACAACATTATGTTCGACCTCGCTCGAAAAAACACATATCGGCCATCGGCCCAATATAACGAAAAGTCACGGCCAAACAAGTCGACGACCTCGGCCATATTTCAACGCACAAAGAAAGATCAAAGGCAACTAAGAAAATGAATAAGAAACATACAAGTTCAGAAAATAAACAACAGGAAAAGTAGCAGATGCAGAGAACAACTTTGGCGTTTCATACTTAAAACATATTTTACAAAGGCTCGTGGAGACACCGCCAAAAATACACAAGAGTTTACAAAAATGGAAGAAGAAAAACTACTAATCACGACCATCATGATCTTCTGCGCCTTCACCTCCTTGACCATAAATATCCTCGCCACCTTGATTACCCCCACCTTCGTTGTCCTCACCCTCAGGATAAGCAGTGTCGTACCAAGCGTCCTCTTCAAGTCGATTTACACCTTCATCATCGCCCTCATCGCCCTTAGGTATGGAGGGATCATACCCGCAAGCAACCCGAGCTTCACGAGCCGTGACCTGAACTTCCTCGAGGGAAACCTCAGAAATGAACCTCGCCTTATGCAAATCTCGATACACATCCAATTGAGCCTCGATGTGAATCCATTCCTCATACAATTCCCGAGGAATACTGGGAAAGTACGAAGTATAAGAAGTAGAGGGCTGCAGGAGCAATTGATCCTTCTCAGCTTCTAATGCGATCACATGATCAATAAGGAGTGCATTATCCTTCTCCAGCTCTCCGACCCTCCCCTCTAGTCTATCCTCCTTAGTTTTTTGCCGTGGACTGGTCATTCTCCCACTCGGCCCGAAGGGTGCTATTCGCTAGCTCAAGCATCTCCAACCTCCTCTAAGCGTCGAATTGGAAAGATTTCGCCTTCTGAAGCTCGCTATGATTCTCAACAACTTCACCATTGAGGCCCTCCGGCTGAAGCCGACTTTCTTCTAATTGCCTCCGCAGTTCGACCACTTGCGCTTGAAGGTCACTGCATTGGGCCTCCACACTCCTACTAACCTCAAGCTCCTCTACACGACACCTCAATGTCCCTTCGAGGATGCTACACTTCTCAATGGCCTTTACCAGCTCGTCATCTTTCTCCTTCAACTCGTCCCGAAGGGCCTGCGTGTCGCCACCCTCCTCAAGCCGCCGACAAAATTCCTGGTACTTGCGTTGATATTCAAAGTACTTGTTTATCAACCTTACAAAAATTTTCCTACGCCTCTCCTCCCTTCAGGCGCTCTCGATCTCCAAATCACCATCTGCGACTAGAAAAAGAAAAGAAGTAAGTAAGAAACAAAAACACCCCGAAACACAAAGGCAAAAAGAAGAGAAGAACAAAACATTAAACACTCACTCTAAGGGCAAGACCAGCAATGCTCCTCGACAGAGTAACGTCGTCCAGCTCTTTAAGGGTCTTACCCTTTATCTTGGAACAAAGGGGGCCGAGGATGGGGACAACGTCCTCCATATTCTTCAGCAAATCACAATCCACAAGGATCGCAATGGTCCTTGTAGACCCATCCAGCCTTACCTCGAGCGGGGTAAAACCTTCCTCCATCATCTTCAGGTTGCCAGCATCAACGTCTGAACCCGTCTCATAGCCTTCTTCAGCAATGCCTTTTCCTCTCTCATCGGTCGGCAAAGAAGTATCATCAGCTTGCCACAAAGTCGACGGCACCTCTTGCCGCAAAGTGCTGAAAACTCCAGTGGCTGGCCCTTCAGCCTCCGTTATCACAGAAGGGAGAGATATACCCATGTCGACGTCCGCCAACTCGGAACCTCACATACCGGCCCGACGTCATCTTTGATGACAATGGTCGCCATCTCGCGCAATGTAAAATTACCCTTCATTAAGTCAACAGCCCCATCAGCAGTATCTATAGACCTCCTCTTGCGAGGCATCAAATCTTCCCTCTTCCTCATCTTTGTCTACGAGGCGGTATGGTAAAGGGGCCATGGTTCCCATAGCCGAGGAAGGAGCAAGACAAGACACACCAACAGGGGTACGAGAAGAGGTAGCCGTGATCGAAGAAGGAGCCAAGGCCCGATCCGAGATGGACACAGTCGAGGAGGGGGCGGAAGCCGAGGCCTTAGCATTCTTCCTCTTTTGGAATGCAGGTGCGGGAGCTCTCGGCCTCTTTGAGGACCCTCTAGCTTAAGTTAAGGGAAGTACAAAGGGGAAACAAAGTCAGCTAAAGTAAACCAAAAAAGAGAAATAACTAAGAGGCCGAAGACAAGAACAACTTACCAGTCAAAGGGAGATGGGGCCCAAACCTTTTGAAGAAGCCCGACAACTCGTGTATCCTCACTATGTGAGGAAGGAGCCGACCCACCCAGTCGGAAATATCATTGCCCAAAGGGGGAGGCGAACGCATAGCTGCACAAGAAGGGACATGAGATTAGAACCACGGTCAAACACGAAGGAAAAATTGGATACCTACAAACAAAGAAGTGGGTACTTACGAGTACAATTCCAAGCCTCAAGGAAACCATCGGCGTTGGCCACCACATCCTAAGTTCTAACAAAGAAAATGTTGAGCCAGAATTGGCAGTTAGCTTTGTCGTCCATCTTCACCACCAAGCATTTACCTCCTCGGTGGCGAAGATTCAACATAGCCCCCCTATAAAAGATATGGGCAAATAGATGCGTCAAATGTCGAAGTGTGAGCTCGACCCCGGCCAGCTCCGCAAATTTGGTGAGCATCATTATGAGTTTGAAACATACGGAGCGAGCTGAACCGCACAATCACCATAGAAGAAACAAAACTCCTCCGCCAGTGGAAGGAGAGGAAGATTGTAGCCGACGTGAAGGGGTAGGCATAATATCCAGGATGGTGGACCTGCACCGCATCCCACCCGGCAGGGATCAACTCGACATGATTGGGAAGGCCATATTTAGCCTTAAGCTCTACAAAATTGTCCTTCTTCATTGCTGATCTAAAGGTTCCGGGCTCGGCTTCAAGAAATGTCTAGAAATCAGACTTGGTATCGGGGTTACGAGGAACTATCTCCTCCACCATTGGGAAGCTTCCATCCTCGACAACAACGGAACGTTCTCCGCATGAGGGGGAAACGCTATCACTAGAGGGATCGCATGACTTCCCTCGCTGGACTCAGAAGGTATATTAGACATGTTTTAATGAAAGAGATAGAGGTACCAAACAACGGAGGATTAAAAATCCTCAAGCTGGAATAGAGGGGAAAGATACACAACAATGGAAGAAGAGGAAGATGATATAGGGTTTTGATACAGGAAATCTGTAAACTTTGATATTACTCACTCACATCCCTATTTATAAGGATTCAGGCATCAGAACCGAAAAATTGGCTCATTATTACCCGGCACCAGAACCAAAGCGACAGCTCCAATCAAAAGTCCCACACAAAATGAAGCAACGCATAGGGAATATGCATCATAATGATGCATGACATCATTACGTCATCTTCATTCATGTACAGCACAACTCCAACAAACTAACCGTGAGACGGAGCATCAAAAAGTTATGGCTCATGAAGGGCTACGTTATCAGTTCGCCTCAATCATCACGACTCGCTCAGCTCGCCCAATCATTTTGACCGCAATGAACAGAATCTATCATCAAGCTTGCCTGAGGCCGGCCTCGATAAGCAGATGGACTAAATGAATAGGTCAAAATTTCCCTTCGAATAGTCAGGGCGAGATAGCATTACTGGAGAAATCCTCAAGCTGCCACTTATTAAGATGGTCCAAGTAGCCGCACAACCCGCGGTCGAGGAGGCGATGAAAGTCATAGTCAAGGTGTCAACAAGGATTGAAGTCGAGGTCAAGTATGTTCAATAGAGTTGTAACGGCTAGTTTTCAAGATATGATATCAAAGAGAATATTCCCTTAGATATTCTCTGCACTTGTACTTTTAGGGTTTCATGGAAGTATGTCCCGTACAAATAGGATAAGAAACAATGATAGCCAAAAGATTCATTCTTTGTGAGAAAGCACTTTGACAAAAAGATTCCATCTTCACTCGTTACAAAGATCTACTTTTCACTAAAATTCTTATCTACATTTTACCATCAGATCCGAAAAATCCTCGATTATTCAAGAATTTGTCTTTCAATCATTATCAGGTGGAAGGTTCATTTATTTCATCTTTTATTGATTGAATCATTCCCCTTATCTACTTAAATGCCATTTGTTATTGCCTATCGAATATTATATGCTACAACACTGTTCTTGATTTTTTCATAGCATTTATCACGTGGTGTCTTTATTGTCCACACGAACACCTATTAATTCCTTTTTCTAATATCAAGATCAAAGGATATTATTATTAACTAGGATAAACCTTTATTTATATAAATTTAATTATTTAAACCAAGATTTATATTTTTGGTCAAATAACAATATCATGTGCATAACAAATCCACTGAAGATCAGTTAATAGTTGAATAAAGTAACTAAATTACCCCAACTATCAAATAAATTAATGAAATCTCCTTACCTTCTATTGTATTTCAGTACTCTAACATCGTGTCATATAAAAGTAGAACAATTTGAATCTTGTGTATTTCTCTAAAAAGCATATCCGGGAGAAATTGGAATTATTAATGATTGAAATGTAATAAGATTAGAATTGATTTTGTAAAGTAGAAAATGACCAATAGATATATTGTCTGAAGTTGCACTGGGACGCGCGCATACTTCATACGCGATTGTCTCAAGTTTGCACTTCGATGGACTAACTTCAAACGCGATTGACTAAACTCATATTAAAGAAAAACAAAGAAGAAAATGGGAGGTGCCTAATTTTGTTGACAACTTTGTTGAAGACAATGGGAGGTGCCTAACTTTGTTGACAACTTTGTTGAAGAAAATGAGAGGTGCCTAACTTTGTTCAAACATTATATGACTAAATCAACAACATGAAATCTTCTTTGTAGTAGTTGAATGTCATCTCTTACTATAAATAGAGACCTCCATTCTTTATTTTAATCACACCAAAATAAGAGAGAGGCAATAAAAGTAAGAGAGAGTAATCCACAAATTGTAGTCTGTGAGATAAATAGTGAGTTTGAGTAATATTGAAGTGAAGTGGTTTAAATAAAGAGTGTTATTTCATTCAAGATTGTAGTAGTCTCTTGACACTACTAAATTTTAATATTATAGTGATTATATTGCTCCGTTCGGGTATTGTATTTTACTCATTAAAAGAGTTGGTATCATTGTTACTCTTTTGTGTTATTATTATATGTCGTGGATATTATTTCTGGGCAGGATTATTATTTTTCCCAACAGCGTGGTATCAGAGCCATGGCAATAATGGTACGATGTCTTTTCAGTACCCTCGTCTCACAAAAGATAATTATGAGAAATGGTGTCTACGTATAAAATCCATTCTTGGCTCTTAGGATGTGTGGGAAATAGTAGATAGAGGGTACGAAAAACCCGATAATGAGGAAGCTCTACCTCAAAATGAAAAAGATGTCTTGGCAAAGACAAGGAAGAAGGATCAACAAGCCCTCACGCTCATCCATCAATGTCTAGATGATGCCATGTTCGAGAAGGTGGCAGATGCTACCACCTCAAAGGAAGCTTNGGAGTTGACAAGGTGAGGAAGGTAAAACTTCAAACTCTAAGGGTTGATTTTGAAGTTTTAAAAATGAAAGAATCCGAATGCATTTCAGATTATTGTTCAAAAGTGAAGGCTGTTGTAAATCAATTAAGAAGATATAGGGATGATATAAAAGATGTCAGTGTGGTAGAAAAGATCATTCGCACTTTAACACTTAAATTTGATTTTGTGGTGTGTGCTATTGAGGAGTCTAAAGATTTAGACTCTATGATGGTAGAGTAACTGGAGGGTTCTTTACAGGCCCATGAAGAAAAGATCAAGAGGAGTCAAGAAGTGCGATTAGAGCAACTTCTTAAAACACATGCATCGTTCAAAGATTATGGAGGTGAAAAGAGCTATCGAGGGAATGGACGGGGACGAGGTCGTGGAGGTCATGGAAGAGAAAGAAGTAATGGTAACAACTTCAACAATAAAGTTAAAATCCACCAGACATTCAGAGATCGTGGTCGTGGACATAAAGGAGGAAGAGGACGTGGCTACTACCAAGAAAATAATGAAAAAAGTATGATATATCCAAAATTGAGTGTTATAATTGTCATAAATTTGGCCATTACTCTTGGTAATGTCATAGCAATGTTGAAGAAAAATCTAACCTTGTTGACGACAAGAAAGAAGAAGTTGAGT
>AWOL01S0023026.1:92577-110648 GCA_000715115.1 Nicotiana otophora | reverse complement strand
TACTCCGATGTCGTATTGACAAACGGTTTAATGCGTTGGAAAATAGACTCATAGATCGTTAATATTATGGGTGGAACAACCCATAAATCTAAGTATATTGGTAGAAAATCGCAGTTACATGTGACCCAAAGTTTCAGTAAAACTTATGAATGTAACTTGTGATGACTTTCATCGACTTTTGTTGCACAACTCGCTGGACTTCAAAACATAACACACGGATGTCATACGACTAATATAAATCATAACGTAATATCCTTATCATGTTAAGCACCCTAGTCTCACCCCAAAGGTACATGTTATAACATTCCCATCTTGTCGACTTTCGACGAAACATTGTGTTCTTCAATTGCTTTAGCTTCTGAATTATCCAACCCTCTTTGTACTTGTTGTTCATGATCTTCAATATTTGTAACCTCAGAGGTAACATGATTAACTTACTTTATATACTTTTAAATATTATCTCATTTTTGGTCCTACATTAGTTTGCTTACGACGCATTTTTTTATGTACGAAAATATAGGGTGTAACATTTTAGCTATGTAGATTCCTTTCATGCCTTAATTGAATTATCATAACATGTTATAAACATCATCATTTGTCTATCTTCACATGCTTTACTTGTCTTATCTCTTACTTGTTAATTGCCTTTACATGTTCAGTTGAAGTATTATTTCCTTTATTCCTTATTTATGATCTAACCGTTGAGTTCTTCACTTGAAGTTGTTATTTTTGGAACATCTTGTTGTTGAAAATTGTATTGAATTATAAAGGCCTTGATTTACATTGAGGCAAAGTGGTAAAGTTATGGAATACCATTCTTGTTGAGTTATTCACTTCCGGTTATTATTGTGAGACTCTTGTGCATATTATGGTTAAGCCATGGGCTATTTATTGTGAAAACACCATTATTGTTGATTTCTTTGGCAAGTTATGATATTGGGCACTTGAGGTGCAATTTTTGATACATTGTGATATTGATACGTATGCAGTGGTAAGAGGATTTGGGGTTCTAACGCATGCATTGAGATAAGGTGGGCTTGATACGCATGTTGCTAGTAGGGGAACTACTCAAAGCCACGCTATGCGATACGGTGGGCTAAAACGCGTGATGATATTTTGGGAAAATGATTTTTAAAACTAAATGCAAGGCTCCACGGTGATATGAAGAAAGATTGTGAAATATTTTGTGATTTGAGACTACGAGGCGGTACCTCGGTAGTGATTCTTGTTGATACTTTTCTATTACTTCACTTCTGTTATATTGCTTTTATCCGTGTGATATAATTACATGTTTTCCTTCAGTGATGAATTATTTGCCTTAGTTCGGTGTAGCTAATCTTGGTGTATTTCTTTATTGTCTCATTTCTATTGCTATCATTATTTCACTGTTATATACTTGTCCAACTTCTTATTAATTCCAGTAGGCCTTTGACTTGACCTCATTACTACACTACCGAGGATAGACTTGGCACTAACTGGGTACCGTTGTGGTGTACTCATGCTACGCGTTTGCATATAGTTTGGTGCAAATCCAGATACCTCCTACCATGCCAAGTACCCGTGAGACGAGTCCAGTTCGGAGACTTCAAGGTATACTTGCCAGCGTCCGCAGGCCTCAGAGTCACCCTCTATCTAGTGCATTGTTTTTTCTTATCCTTTTATAGACACTGGTGTATATGGATGTTCAGTACCATCTTATAAAGCTTGTGACTTGTATTCGCCGGATTTTGGGAAGCTATGTTTCTGTTGAGTTACGGAGTTTCTTTATATGATAGTGGTTGTGTTGTTTGAAGGTTATTTATAAATTCTCAGTTAATATTGCATGTGTTACAAAAATCTTGCTGAGGCGAACGGCCCGATCCCATAAGAATATGAAACTTTTAGTCCATGTAAAACTTCGCCAAGGAATTTAAGGTTTCGTGGTGCCGAGATAAGATAATTTGTTTGAAGATTGTAGAAAACGAGCCGCGATACAGACCTTTTGGGTTGTACAATGCATTGGGGAGTTGGAGGAAAATTATTGTAGAACATGGCATTTTTGCGGTCCATGATGCAACCACAGAATTGCTCCGCAGACCATAGATCCAGCGCGGAGTGGAACAAAAGAGGGAAAATTTTGAAAACGATTTTTGCTTACCATATAATGATTCCATTGACGGCATGATGATTATGCTACCATGAAATTGCATCGCAAAATGAACCAGATCCAACCCAGAAATTGAAAATCATTTTGTGGCTATTCTGCTGGCCGCATAACCATACTGCTAGCCACATATCTATTCTTCTTTCCATATATCTATTCTGCTTGCAACATATCAATTTTGCTACAATAACATTGCACCACATAATTGATTTTGGGGGTCATTTCTGGAAATTTTCTTAACCGACCCCATTTTGATTAATATCCTTTGGGGCTCATTTTGAAGCAAATATCTGATAATTTAGAGAGAAGTGAGAGTATCTTAGAGTGAGGGGGAGAAGGCCTGGCCATTCTAATCATCAATCCTTGCCCCAATCTTGATGATTCAAGGGAATCCACTCAGTAATCCATCATCTACATGGGCAAGACCTTGTCCAAAAACCTTCATGCAATTTTTATTGGTTTAATTTGGTTATGGAATTGGAGATAAGCCATGCATGTAACATTAAGTGGTAGTATATGGGGTTGTTGAATGTGTTTCAGTAGTTTCTTGTTGAAATTGGTCGAGAGAGGAAGGGATTACCATTGTAGAGCTTTGTAGTCAATTTTGCATAATAGGTGTTTGAAACAATTCCCGAGAGACTTACGTCATGAGAATCCTTCTAATTATCATCTGGTTTTCGCTATCTTCCTATAGATTTATATTTCTAAAGGTGTTGAGACATTGTAGTCACTTAAGGGAAGCTCAAGAAAGGTATGTTGGCTAAACTTCTCTCTTAACCTTTCACACTATATATCACTTGACAATTACTTTCAACTACTTACAACATCATTATTTCATTAGCTCCCTTGGCCATACATATTATTATTATTCATTCATGGAACTGTAACCATATATCATATTCCGCACTGTCATTTACTTACTTTCAAGGATTATCATCATAAACATCATCATATAGAATACTCTTGAAATAACTTTCCCAAAAAGGGCAATACACAATTTTAACTCATGAATATGTAAGAACACAAAACATATTGGAAATACCTACCAAGCATAAGATTAGTTAGAACAACCACATCTGCACATGAATTGAGTACATAAGCTTTTGGATAATTCTATTTTCGGAGTAAATTTTGAATAGTTGAATCAAGGATCATTTTATAATATTTCACACATCATTTCATTTCATTGGCGCTATTGGCCACAAGTATAACTTTCATTCTTGGCACGGTGTCCACAATTTATATCCCCAACTCATTAGTTTCACTTTCAAGCATCTTTGTAGATTATCGACAATAAAGAATCTCTAATCACGACGTTTAGTATACCTATGAGCAATTAAGAAGCTTAAGCACATTGAGACTTCTTACACAATTTTGGCATAATAGCTTTCACTTGACACACTACTTGGAATCATAACATTGTTATACCCAACTCATGCTTTGAACACATTCCCGAAGGATAACATCATATAATAAGAGCATCCAAAAAAGATTTTGAACATATACCTTTCATCACAAATCAAATTCGGAATAGTTAATTTATAATAAATAACTCGGGACTTACAAGAATATCATGGGATTCAATTCTAGGAGAGACGTTTAGCCAACATACATTGCTTGAGCTTTCCTTAGAGTACCACAACATCCCAACACTTCTAGCCATTCTAATCAGCTAGAGATATAACAAAATTCAACCATAATTAGGGAGAGATTCATGCTTTTAGCTCACTTAAGCATTTCATCAAGCACTAGGTGCAATTTCCACTACAAGGTTCCTATGGTGGAATCCTCACACCCCATAACTAATCATTTACCAGTTTTAGTTCAATAGCCTCCACACCTAAGAATCATACTTCTTATTACCAACTTTTAGTCCAAATCCCGAAATTTAGGGCTAGGGAGTAGAACGTTACCTCTTAGATGAAGATCTAGTGATTGGCTTCCTTGATTCTTGAAGATTTGGGCAAGAATGGATGCTTAGCATGCTAGATCTTCTCCTTCTCTCCCTAAAACAACTCTCCACTCTCTCTAACAAATAGATTTTACCTTATAAAATGACCCCCTAAGTCCTTATATCAAAATAGGATCGGATTTGAAAATTTCCAAAAAAGACCCCTGAAATCAATTTTGTGGTGCAATTATGTGGTAATAGAATCAATATGTGTCCAGCGGATTGGCCACAAAATGGAATGTCAATTCTGCGATACAATTCCGTGATAGCAGAAGGCCCCGTGAAAATTATCCTAAAAATCGAGGTTCCGTGATGCCGGGGTAGACATAGAGGTTAACAATAGTAGAAATTCTTCACGCCGAGCATGCGAGCCGCGGTTCAGACTTTTTGGATTGAACACTATGCTGGCAGTTGAAGGAAAATCTTGGGCAGAAGTAGGCATTTCAGCGACCCATTCTGCGACCGCAGAACCACTCTGCGCACCACAAAATGGTCGCAGAGTGGGGCAGTTTTTTGGGTCATCTCGATGTCATTTTGAAGGCTCATTATGCGACCGCTTAACCATTTCGCGGGCTACACTCTTGTCGCATATCCAACTTTGAGATTTTTCGAAGAGAGGTTATGCGGTACATTATGCCACCGCAGAACCGGTCTGCAGTGCATTATACGACCGCAAAACAGGTCTGCGAAGCGCATAGTGAGCTCAGACCCGGTCAGTTCCTTTCTAATTTTGGCACCTAAAATATGCGGCCGATATGCGGACTGCATATCCTGTTCCGGGGCTTCATTTTTGGGGTTTTTAAACTCGACCCTTCTTCGTTAAAACATAAGCCATAACTTATTTTGAGCACATTTATGATATTTTAGAGTGTGAGAGAGAGTTCTTAGAGTGGGGGAGCAACCTTCAACCTATTATACATCAATTCTTGCTCATCCTAAAGGTAAGAATCTATGTCCTATCTCTCAATTTTGAAATTTACAAAAAATGGGATAATTAGAGAGATAATTATTGGGTGTGGGGGTTGTTGTCTTGCATGCATGTATTCTTGAAATATATGGGAAGGTTGTGAGCTAAAAATGATAGATAATGGGTTTGGGAATGATGGAATCTTCCATAAAAAGTCCTTAAAACATTGATGCACACCTAGTGTTTGGTAATATGCTCAAATGAGCTAGAATCATGACCATCTTCCTAATCTTGGTCCAATTTGTTATATTTCTAAAATACATCGGAGTGCTAAGAATTCTGGAACATTTTAAAGTTTAAAGAAAGCTAAATTGAGGTATGGTGTCTAAGCCCCCTTCTTCTTAGAATCGAATCCCACGGCGTTCATATAATCGGTGTAAATCCTTGACAATTATTGAATTGGCTATTCCCAATGTGTTTATATTGAAGGATGTATGTTCAATACTTATTCTAAATGCTTCATCATGTCATCTCACCATTTGAGGATGTGATCAAAATATGGAATATGTGTTAGAAATGTTAAAACTTCAAGTCAAGATCGAAATAAAGGTTGTTATGCCAAATTGTATGAATAGCCTCTCTGTGCCTAAGATTACCAAATTGCTCATATGTGAATTTAATGTCTTGAATAGAAAGACTTATTGTTGTTAATAATGATAATGATGTTTGAATGTGGGAAAGGGAACTGGAATTATGAAATATGGCCAAGTTCCAAGAATGGCCACTAGTGCAAATTATTCGAAAGTATATGAAAGAAGTATGATATGAGATGATTGACTAAAAAAGGTAATGTCATGGGTAAGACGGCCTAGCCGATCAGGCCGTGATTGGATGCCATGCCGCACACATGGTGGTATTGTGCTAGAAATTATGATGAAATTGTGGTTATGGTTGATGTCTCAAGTGAGACAACCTAGCCGATCGGGTCGTGATTAGACTCTGTGTTAGAATACAGTAGTATTGTGAATTGTGGAATATTGGCACTAAAGATCACCCAACCTAATAACATGGAAATTGACTTAAAAACTTATGTGATCCTTAACTCGATGTTTTGATATTATTTGAAGCTCTTATTGAATTTTTGATTGTTCCCCATGTATTATGATTCATTCTATTGAGATGGTGTTTAGCTTTACATACTAGTGCTATTCGACGGTACTAACGTCCCTTTTGCCGAGGGTGCTACATCTTTAAATGGATGCAGGTGGTTCCATAGCAGGAAATGCTGATCAGCGATAGTGGTACATCCTCTTCCCAGTAGACTTGGTGAGCCCCACTTCATCCCGGGGTCACGTTTTGTATCTTTTGTTCATATTAGTATCACGTCTGAAGGTATAGTCGGGGCCTTGTCGTCGGCACTACCATAGACCCTTTGGTAACTTTTAGAGGCTACATAGACACTATGTGGGTTATATATGAGTGTTGGGAATGTTAAACAAGTTATTTTGTGTTTTGATCACTTATTCCACTCAAGCTATAAGAATGTGTGTATTTTGAGAATTAAAAGTGGAGTAACTAAGGAAACGATTTAGTATTGTATGTATGAACTTCCTACTGTCTAATTAATGAAATTGTGTCTTCTCTTGATCATGGGTGTGCTGGGTAGAAAGTATCTAATAGGCTTGCTCGATTAGGTTCACTCGATTAAGCACCGGTCGCACTTCCCGAAGTTGGGGCATGACAAACTTGGTACCAGAGCCTAAGATTTTAAAGTGTCCTAGGATGTCTCGGAGCCGTGTCTAGTAGAGTCATTCTTGTCGGTGTGTTATCGACCACATATATAAGTTGGAGGCTACTTGGACATTTAGGAACAATACCCTTCTTTGATATTCTGGATCGTGCGATGAAAACTGATTGTGAAACTGTTCCCCCTCTAACATGTGCATTCCTTTAACATTTAGTACATGGCACCTAAGATGAGAGCAAGAACTGATCAAGTAGCCAATTCCACCTTAGGAGCGGCAGTTGACCCTTTATTTGATGATGCTGGTGGATACCCCATGGGTGAGGATAATCTCCCATCTGCTACACTGCCTGATTCCACTACACCTGACTAGGCCACACCAGTTCCTGTTCCTACTAATGGTGCAGCGGTTCCTTCAACTGATATTCCGGTTCCACCTCCAGCTCCAGCTTTCGATTCTGGTGTTTCTGATGTTGATATTAGTGGAGCTATCCAGATGTTAACACAGATAGTGGCTTCTCAAGGAAGTAAGAGTTTGAGAACCTTAATCAAGGAAGTAAGAGTGTGTTTTAGTATCACATGAAGTTCGCGTGCCTGTCTAAATATGCCATTCTTATGTTGCCTACTATGGCGGCTAGAGTGCCGGTTTGTGCAGGGCCTTAGCCGCTTGGTTATCAATGAGGCTGCTACAACTGCCTTGAATTCAGATATGAACTATGGGAAGATGGTAGCATTTTCTCAAGATACAGAGAACCATAAGTTGAAGAACAAAATGGAGCGAGAGGGTACCAGCAAGGCCTGGTCTGTGGGCAACTTTGGTGAGTCATTTGGTGGGGGGAAGATCAGCTTTCCGGGGAGGGTCATCAGGGCCGTCCCAGTCTTTTGCTTAGTCTTAAGCCAGTGCACCACCAGCAGGGCCCAGTCAGCAGCAGGGGAGTCATTTCAGGCCCAATCAAGGTAGAAGGGGACCCCACCAGAAGGGCCGATCAGGAGGGAGATTCCAGCAGCAGTAGAGGCCCCCATGTCCCATGTGTGGGAAGATGCACATGGGGATATGCTACATGGACCTACCTATATGTTACGGGTGAGGATTGAGGGGTAATATTTAGAGGGAGTGTCGTTCATCCCACCAGGGTGCTGTCAGGGGCACAACTCAACTATCCAATTCTGCAGGTGCTACATCTTTATCACCCCCACCATCTCGAGGCACTCCAGCACCAGCAGGGCGCGGTGCAGCTAGGGGTGATGCATAGAGTTCAGGAGGACTCAGCCGTTTCTATGATATGAGTGGTCGCCAAAGTGCAGAGGCTTCTCCAGATGTTGTCACAGGTATATTGACTGTCCAATCTCATGATGTATATGCTCTTATTGATCCTGGTTCCACCTTATCCTATGTTACCCCTTATGTTTCTATGGAATTTAGGTTAGAACCAGAATAGCTTCCTGAGCCGTTCTCTATATCTACTCTGGTTGGCGAGTCTGTTGTGGCCGCATGGGTTTATAGGGGTTGTGTAGTCAAGGTGCATGGTCGGGACGCCGTGGCCGATCTCATTGAATTGGGGATGGTCGATTTTGATGTAATTATGGGAATGGATTGGCTTTATTTAGGTTTTGCCAAGCTCGATTGCCGAACTAGAACTGTGAGGTTTGAATTTCCAAATGAGCCAGTTATTGAATGGAAGGGGATAAAGTGATGCCAAAAGGTAGCTTTATTTCTTACCTTAAGGCCACACAGATGATTAACAAGGAGTGTATCTATCATTTGGTTCGGGTTACGGACACCGATGCTGAGGCACCTACACTCGAGTGTGTGCCAGTGGTGAATGAATTTCTGGAGGTCTTTCCTGATGAGCTCCCTGGGATTCCGCCAGACAGGGAGATTGATTTTGGGACTGATGTGATGTTAGGCACGCAGCTTATATCTATTCCACCCTATAGGATGGCACCAGCAGAATTGAAGGAGCTAAAGGAACAATTGAAGGATTGGTTAGAGAAGGGTTTCATCCAACCGAGTGTGTCACCCTGGGGTGCACCGGTTCTCTTTGTGAGGAAGAAAAATGGATCACTAAGGNGAGTCTATTGTTGCCGCACTGGTGTATATGGGTTGTGTTGTCACGGTGCATGGTGGGAACACCGTGGTCGATTTCATTGAATTGGGGATGGTCGATTTTGATGTAATTATGGGAATGGATTGGCTTTATTTAGGTTTTGCCAAGCTCGATTGCCGAACTAGAACTGTGAGGTTTGAATTTCCAAATGAGCCAGTTATTGAATGGAAGGGGATAAAGTGATGCCAAAAGGTAGCTTTATTTCTTACCTTAAGGCCACACAGATGATTAACAAGGAGTGTATCTATCATTTGGTTCGGGTTACGGACACCGATGCTGAGGCACCTACACTCGAGTGTGTGCCAGTGGTGAATGAATTTCTGGAGGTCTTTCCTGATGAGCTCCCTGGGATTCCGCCAGACAGGGAGATTGATTTTGGGACTGATGTGATGTTAGGCACGCAGCTTATATCTATTCCACCCTATAGGATGGCACCAGCAGAATTGAAGGAGCTAAAGGAACAATTGAAGGATTGGTTAGAGAAGGGTTTCATCCAACCGAGTGTGTCACCCTGGGGTGCACCGGTTCTCTTTGTGAGGAAGAAAAATGGATCACTAAGGATGTGTATTGACTACCGACAGCTCAGCAAAGTCATAATCAAAAATAAGTACCCATTACCAAGAATAGATGATTTGTTTGATTAGTTACAGGATGCTAGGTAATTCTCCAAAATTGATTTACGGTCCGGGTACCACCAATTGAAGATCAGGGAGCAGGATATTCTGAAAATAGCTTTCAGGACCCTATATGGGAACTTTGAATTTCTGGTAATGTCTTTTGGATTAATAAATGCCCCGGCTGCTTTTATGGATCTTATGAATCGGGTTTTCAATCCTTTTATCGATTCCTTTGTGATAGTGTTCATTGACGATATTCTTGTGTATTCATAAGGTCGATCGGACCATGCCGATCATCTCAGGGCAGTTTTGCAGACTCTTCCTCAACACCAATTGTACGCCAAATTTTCAAAATGTGAATTTTGGCTCGAATCTATCACATTCTTGGGTCATGTTGTCTCCAGAGAAGGAATTAAGGTTGATCCTCAAAAGATCACAGTAGTGAAGAATTGTCCTAGAACTATAACACCAATCGAGATTCACAGTTTCTTGGGCTTAGCAGGGTATTACAGGAAGTTTGTGAAGGAGTTCTCTAGTCTTACCTCTCCATTGACTAAATTGACTCAAAAGGCGGTTAAGTTCCAATGGTCCGATGTTTGTGAAAGGAGCTTCCAGGAGTTGAAATCAAGATTGACTACAGCGCCGGTGTCAACCCTGCCAGGGGGTATGGATGGATTTGTGGTATATTGTGATTCTTTAAGAGTTGGGCTTGGGTGTGTATTAATGCAACACGGAAAGGTTATAACATATGCTTTTAGGGAACTCAAGAATCATGAAAAGAATTATCCAACACATGACTTAGAACTTGCTGCGGTGGATTTTCCATTGAAGATTTGGCGTCATTATCTGTATGGGGTCCATGTGGATGTATTCACTAACCACAAGAGTCTTCAATATATTTTCAAAGAAAAAGATCTGAATCTAAGGCAGATAAGATGGCTTGAGTTACACAAGGATTACGACATCGATATTCTATATCACCCGGGGAAAGGCAATGTTGTGGCGTATGCTCTTAGCCGGAAATCTATAGGTAGTTTGGCTCACTTGGAGGCATGTCAAAGGCCGTTCGCCAAGGAAGTTCATCGATTGGCTACTTTGGGAGTTCGTCTTGTGGACTCTAATGAAAGAGGGGTAAGTTTACAAAATAGGGCTGAATCATCGCTTGTTGTGGAAGTCAAAGAGAAGCAATACAACGACCCATTTTTGGTGCAATTGAAGGAGGGGATTCAAAAACTTAAAACTATGGCTTTTACTCTTGGCATAGATGATGACACACTAAGGTACCAAGGGCGGCTATGTGTTCCACATGTAGATGATCTCTGGGAAAGAATCATAATCGAGGCTCACACTTCTAGGTATTCCGTGCACCCAGGATCTTCAAAGATGTATCATGACCTCAAAGAAGTCTATTGGTGGAATAATATGAAAAGGAATGTGGCGGACTTTGTCGCCAGGTGCCCGAATTGTTAGCAAGTAAAGGCCGAACACCAACGGCCTGGTGGGTGGGCACAAAACATAGAAATTCCAATGTGGAAGTAGGAAATGGTTAATATGGAGTTTGTGGTAGGATTACCACGCACTCCCTTCAAGTTTGAGTCAATTTGGGTGATTGTGGACCGGCTCACGAAATTAGCACATTTCTTGCCAGTTAAATCTACCGACACAGCGAAATAGTATGCTCACTTGTACATCAAGGAAATATTCAGGCTGCATGACACTCCAGTTTCTATGATTTCTGATCGAGGAGCTCAGTTCACAAGAAATTTTTGGAAGACATTTCAGAAAGGTTTGGGTACTCAGGTGAATCTTAGTACAACCTTCCATCCACAGACCAACGGGCAAGCTGAGCGGACTATTCAAACGCTTGAGGACATGTTGCGTGCTTGTGTTCTCGACTTCAAGGGTAACTGAGATGATCATTTTCCATTCATAAAGTTTTCTTATAACAACAGCTTTCATGCTAGTATTCAGATGGCACCATTTGAGGCATTATATGGTAGGAGATGTAGATCTCCCATTGGGTGGTTCGAAATTGGGGAAGTAGATTTGATAGGGTCAGACCTTGTACATCAGGTTATGGAAAAAGCTAAGATCATTAAGGAGTGGTTGAAGACTGCTCAGAGTCATCAGAAGCCCTATTTGGATGTTGGTCTTAGAGATTTGGAGTTCAAAGAAGATGATTGGGTATTCTTGAAAATTTCCCCAATGAAAGGTGTAATGCTATTTGATAAGAAAGAGAAATTGAGTCCGAGATATATCAGACCGTACAGAATTATTCAGAGGATTGGTGAGGTGGAATATAAGCTTGAGCTACCACTTAAGATATCATTAGTGCACCCAGTATTCCATGTGTCTATGTTGAAGAAGGTAGTTGGAGATCCGTCAACTATTCTGCCGGTTGAGGCCATTGAGAGTAATGAAGAACTGTCATATGAAACAATTCCAGTTGCCATTCTTGATAGGCAAGTCCGGAAGTTGAGAAATAAAAGAATTGCCTCCGTGAAAGTGCTATGGCGGAACCAACAGGTTGAAGGGGTTACTTGGGAGGCCGAGAAGGAAATAAAGAAAAAGTATCCTTATTTCTTTGAATAGCCATGTATTTATAAAGTTCTAATTTATGAAAATTCTAAGAGTTACTTTCTATGAATTATGTACCATTTGTACAGTTGACGTTAAGGGTGTTCCTTTCTAGTAATATAATGTGTGTGAGGCCACAGTTGGTGTTGTTATGAGTTATGTTACGTCAGTGGTTTGCGTATATATTTTAAGGATGTGTTTCCGGGTCTCTCTAACAGGTGGATAGGCCTAGTTACAAGGGAAACTCTGGCAAAAGTTTTGGAAATTAAGGGAGTTAGTCAAATTTGGGGTTGATGTTGTGTGGTATGAAAACTGAGTTGCATAAAATGCTAATAGTGAACCTTGACCCTCACTAGAGGACGATTGATCTGAAGTTGGGGAGGATGTAAGGCCCCGTGAAAATTTTCCTAACAACCGTGGTTCCATGATGCCGGGGTAGGAGTAGAGGTTAACAATAGTAAAAATTATTCACGGCGAGCTTCCGAGCCACATTTCAGACTTTTTTGATTGAACAGTGCGCTGGGAGTTGAAGGAAAATGTGTGGCAGAAGTAGGCCTTTCTGCGGCCCATTCTGCGACCGCAGAACCACTTTGCGGACCGCAAAATGGTCGTAGAGTGGGGCAGTTTTTTGGGTCATCTCGATGTCATTTTCGCGGCCCATTATGCGACCGCATAACCATTTCGCGGGCCGCACTCTTGTCGCATAGCACGCTTTGATATATTTTGGAGGGAGGTTCTATGGTGCATTATGCGATCGCAGAACAGGTCTGCGGGCCGCATAGTGGCCGCAGACCCGGTCAGTTCCTTTCTAGTTTTGGCACCCAAATTATGCGGCCGATATGCAGACCGCATAACCATTTTGCGATCATATATGCGACCGCATATCCTGTTTTGGGTCTTTATTTTTTGGGGTTTTTAAACCCGACCCTTCTTTGTTAAAACATAAGCCATAGCTCATTTTGAGCACATTATGATATTTTAGAGTGAGAGAGAGAGTTTTTAGAGTGGGGGAGCAACCTTCAACCTATTATCCATCAATTGTTGCTCAATCATTTAGGATTAACAAAGGAAGTCTTCATCCTAAAGGTAAGAATCTATGTCCTAGCTGTCAATTGCGAAATATACAAAAAATGGGATAATTAGAGAGACAATTATTGGGTGTGGGGGTTGTTGTCTTGCAGGCATGTATTCTTGAAGTATGTGGGAAGGTTGTGAGCTAACAATGGTAGAGAATGGGTTGGGGAATGATGGAATCTTCAACAAAAAGGGCCTTAAAAAATTGATGCACACCTAGTGTTTGATAATATGCTCAAATGAGCTAGAATCATGACCATCTTCCTAATCTTGGTCCAACTTGCTATATTTCTAAAATAGATCGAAGTGCTAAGAATTGTGGAATGTTTTAAAGTTTAAAGGAAGCTCAATTGAGGTATGTTGGCTAAACCCCCTTATTCTTAGAATCGAATCCCATGATGTTCATGTAATCAGTATAAGTCCTTGACCATTATTGAATTGGCTATTCCCAATGTGTTTGTGTTGTAGGATGTATGTTCAATATTTATTCTAAATGCTTCATCATGTCATCTCGCCATTTGAGGATGTGTTCAAAATATGGAATATGTGTTACAAATGTTAATACTTCAAGTCAAGATCGAAATATAGGTTGTTATGCCAAATTGTATGAAAAGCCTCTATGTACCTATGATTCCTAAATTTCTCAAATGTGAATTTAATGTCTTGAATGGAAAGCCTTATTGTTGTTAATAATGATAATGATGTTTGAATGTGGAAAAGGGAACTGAAATTATGAAATACGGCCAAGTGCCAAGAATGACTTTAAAATTTTGGCCACTAGTGCCAATGAATCAAAAGTATATGAGGTATGATGTGAGATGATTGACTGAAAAAAGTAATGTCTTGGGTAAGACGGCCTAGCCGATCGGGCTGTGATTTGATGCCATGCCACACACATGGTGGTACTGTGCTAGAAATTATGATGAAATTGTGATTATGGTTGATGTCTCAAGTGAGACAACCTAGCCGATCGGGTTGTGATCGGACTCCGTGTAAGAATACATTGGTATTGTGAATTGTGGAATATCGACATTAAAGATCACCCAACCTAAGAACATGGAAATTGACTTGAAAACTTATGTGATCCTTAAGTTGATGTTTTGATATTATTTGAAGCTCTTATTGAATTCTTGACTGTTGACCCTGTATTATCATTCATTCTATTGAGATGGTGTTTATCTTTACATACTAGTGATATTTGACGGTACTAATGTCCTTTTTGCCCGGGGCACTGCATCTTTTAAATGGATGCAGGTGGTTCCATAGCAGGCAGTGCTGATCAGCGATAGTGGTACATCCTCTTCCCAGCAGACTTGTTGAGCCCCACTTCATTCGGGGGTCGCATTTTGTATCATTTGTTCATATTATTATCACGTCTCAAGGTATAGCCGGGGCCTTGTCTCCGGCACTACCATAGACCGTTTGCTAACTTTTATAGGCTACGTAGACACTATATGGGTTGTATATGGCTGTTGGGAATGTTAAACAAGTTATGTTGTGTTTTGATCACTTATTCCACTCAAGCTATAAGAATGTGTGTATTTTGAGATTTAAAAGTGGAGTAACTAAGGAAACGATTTAGTATTGTATGTATGAACTTCATACTATCTAATTAATGAAATTGTGTCTTCTCTTGATCATGGGTGAGCTGGGTATAAAGTATCGAACAGGCTTGCTCGACCAGGTTCACTCGGTTGAGTGTCGGTCATGCTTCCCGAGGTTGGGGCGTGACACCAGCGGAATGGCCACAAAATGGAATGTCGATTCTGCGATAGCACAACCATTCCGCAACCATTTTGCAATATCAGAGTCATAATATGGCTAGTATGGGACCATTTTAAAATTTGCAACCATTTCAAAATTTGCCAACTTTCTGCTTCACTTTGCGACGGTTATTGCAGTCCACAAAGTGATTCCACGGCCACACAATGGACCGCAGAACAGCCAGTTCTTTAATATTTTACCTCTAACTCTCCAATGCATTGTACAACCCAAATATTACATATCGTGGTTTGTTTTCTACAATTTATTGTTCATTATATGTTCATTTGTGGCTATATGACTTGTTAGGGTGGTTTGTTTTGTTCCAGGGATGTTTCGGAATATATTGGGACACATAGTCCCAAGGCCGGAAGTATAAGTTGAAAAAGTTTACCATATGTTTGCTTATGAGTAAATGACTCCAAATGGAGTTTTTATGGTTTCGATAGCTTTGTATGATGATTTTGAACTTAGGAGTGTGTCTGGATATTGATTTTGAGGCCCGCATGTCGTTTTGTCTTGAATTGACAAAAATTGAAGGTTTCGAAAGTTGAAGGTTTGGAAGTTGAGATGTTTGACCGAGAGTTAACTTTGTTGATACGGGGCTTAGAGTTTTGTTTCGGGAGTTGAAATTGGTCCTTTGTGTCATTTCTAACTTGATTTGAGGTTAATCAGAGTTGGTTTGATGTGTTTCGGCATTGTTTTTAGAAGTTGAAAGTTTAATAGTTCATTAGGCTTTAATTGGGGTGAGATTCGTGTTTTCGATGTCGTTGAATGTGATTTGAGGCTTCGACTAAGTTCTTGGTGTGTTTAAGGACCTGTTAGTATGTTTGGATAGGGTCTCGCGGGCCTCAGGTGTGATTCAGATCATGTTTGGCTCATTTTGGACTTGTTGGAATGTCATAATCGTTGTATCTATTTTTCTTACACAATACACCTGTTCTAGATTATGTGGTTTTAAAGTGAAATTTGGGGGATTTTGGACAAGGGATTGGAGAGTAAGATTTGGGGATTTGAGGAGGCACCCGTACAGTGCTGAGTGATTGTGTGTGATGAGTGGGAGTTTACGACAGACAGATTGAGTACTCTGAGAGTGTGAGTACTTGGGATTATCACTATGATGTATTACATTTGACATGCGTATTTGACATGTAGGCATTGAGATGTAACATTCCTCATGCTAGCGGAAATTGTTGAACTTGAAAGAATTCCTAAATTTAGGTACTATGCACAAACTGAATATTGAAGTTTTATGAGTCATTATTGTCATTATCTTATTATATCTGTGTTGTCATTAACTTGATTCAAACTTTATATTTCTGAGCTCGCACTGCTTTCAGCCCAAGGTTAGTCCTATTAGATACTGAGTACATTGGGTCGGTTGTACTAATACTACACTTTGTACTTCATGTGCAGATCCAGGTACATATGGACGCGGTGGTTGCTAGAGTGGTGATAGTACATGTTTGGAGACCTTGAGGTAGTTGCAATGACGTCCACCGACCCCGACTCTCCTTCTTCTCATTTTATTTCAGTATTGTTCTATTTTGTTACATTGTTGTACTAGAGCTTTAGACTATGTTGACATTAGTAGCTCATGTACTCAGTGACTCCAGGATTTTGGGATTTGTTGTAGTTGTGTTGCAGTCGTTTTTATCAGTTATTTATGAAACTTTCGACTTTTGAACTTATTAACCTATGTTTTGTAACTCAATGTGTAGTTGTTATGTGATTATCGACTTGCCTAGTAATGTGTTAGGCACCATCACTACAGGTTGGGAGTTTTGGTCATGACAAGTTAGTATCAGAGCACTAGTTTACTTAGGTCTCATATGTCATGAACATGTTTAATAGAGTCTTGCAGATCGGTACAGAGACGTTTATACATATCTTCCAGAGGCTATCGAACCATTAGGAAACTTCACTTTCTTGTATTCTTGTTGTGTAGATTTATTGATTCAGAAAACTAAACTTATATTATTCTATTATCTCACAGGTGGTGAGTACACATGCAACCGGATCGGGCGGACGGCCACCAATACCACCAGCTAGGGTCGCGAGAGATTGGGGCCATGATAGAGGCCTAGGTAAGGCTTGTAGTTGTGCCCATTGTGATTCCAGACCTTTAGGATGATTTGGCCAGATATTGATTGTTCCGGCCGCACCAGCCACTTCTCAGGCCGGGGGTTGTGCTCAGACTCCCGTTGCCCGTACTCCCGAGCAGTTCATGGATTCCAGACACTGGGGGTACTAGCAGCCCAGCCAGTTATAGCTACTCGGGACCAGGTTGACCCACCTATGAGTGATGAGGAATTGAACAGATTATAGTGGTTTGGGAGGCATAAGCCTACAAAGTTCAGCGGGACCAAGTCAGAGGATGCTCGGGATTTTATAGACAGGTGTCAGCGGATCCTTCGCACGGAAGGTATTTTGGATACCACTGGAGTTTCATTCACTACTTCTCAGCTAACGGAGGCAACCTATAGATAATGGGAGGCATGTGGGTTGATCAGGCCAGCTGGCACTGCACCACTTACATTGCATGAGTTCTCAGTTCTCTTCTTATAGAAGTTTTTCCACAAACTCGCAAAGAGGAGTTACGTAGGAAGTTTGAACAGCCACGCCAAAATGGTATGTCAGTTACCTAGTATGAGATGAGATTTTCAGGAGGTTCATTGATGGCCTCAACTATGGGCTGCGCTTCGTCATGACTTGGGAGACTACGTCTGGTGTGAGGTTTGCTGATGTGGTTGATACTGCTAGACGCCTGGAGCAGGTTCGTATTTAGGAGTGTGAGGAGAGTGAGGCCAAGAGGCCTATTTGTTCAGGTGGTTTCAGCAGTGCCTCATATGTAGATTAGTCCCCACAACAATAGGGGTCGTCCTTATAAGCCTGCTCAGAGGGCTCGGCCGGTTTATCGTGGTGCATCAGCTAGCCATGGTTCATATGGTGCTCCACCAGTTAAGGGTTCATCTGTACTAGGTCTTTATAGTAGGTATTCTGGTTCTCCGCGTCCGATTCAGTCCCTACCGCCATTGACCGATCGGAGTTGCTTTGAGTGTGGAGAGCTTGGACATTTGAGGAGGTATTATCCCCGTTTTTTGGGAGGTCCAATTCAATTGAGGGGTCAGTCTATGACTTCCACACCAGTTACTTCACCACCTGCTCAGCCAGCTTGTGGTGGGGTTC
>AWOL01S0023026.1:70270-91140 GCA_000715115.1 Nicotiana otophora | reverse complement strand
TTCCACACCAGTTACTTCACCACCTGCTCAGCCAGCTCGTAGTGGGGTTCGGGCAGCTAGATGTCTCCCTAGAGGGGGAGGCCGATCAGGTGGTGGTCAAGCTGGATGCTATGCTTTTCCCACCAGGCCAGAGGCTATTGCTTCAGACGCAATTATCACAGGTATTGTTTCAGTGTGCCACAAGGATGATTCAATATTATTTGACTCTGGTGCCACTTATTCATATGTATCATCATATTTTGCTCGTTATTTGGATATGCCACGTGTTTGCCTAGTTTCACATATTTATGTGTCTAATCCGATGGGTGATTATATTGTTGTGGACCGTGTATATCGGTCATATATGGTGAGTATTGGGGGACTAGAAACGAGAGTTAATCTCTTACTGCTTAGTATGGTTAAGTTTGATGTGATTCTAGGCATTGATTGGTTGTCACCATGTAATTCTATTATGGATTGTCACACTAAGACCATTCTGATGGTGATGCCAGGATCGCCTAGGATTGAGTGGAGAGTGGATGCCAAGATCGCCTTTGTATTGCATGTCACCAGCAGAGTTGAAGGTATTAGAAGAACAACTTCATGAGCTTCTTGATAAGGGGTCCATTAAGCCTAGTGTGTCACCAAAGGGTGCACCAGTTCTAGTTGTGAAGAAGAAGGATGGTACTATGCAGATGTGCATTGATTATAGGCATTTGAACAAAGTTACAATTAAGAACAAGTATCCTTTGCTTGATTTGTTTGTCATAGTATTCATTGATGATATACTGGTGCACTCTGGTAACTAAGAGGAGGATGGACAGCATCTGAGGATTGTACTACAGATATTGAGGGAGAAGAAGTTTTATGCTAAATTCACCGATTGTGAGTTTTAGCTGGGTTCTATAGAGTTCTTGGGGAACGTGGTGTCCAGTGAGGGGATCAAGGTAGATCAAAAGTAGATTGAGGCAATCCAGAGTTGGCCCAGACCGTCTTAAGCTATTAAGATTTGGAGTTTTCCTGGCTTAGTCGAATAGTATCACCGCTTTGTGGAGGTTTCCCGTCCATTGCTGCGCCTTTGACTATGTTGAGCCAGAAAGGTGCCCCATTAAGGTGGTCTGATGAGTATGAGGAGAGCTTTTCAGAAGCACAAAACTGCCTTGACCATAACTCCAATTCTATTTTTGACGTCAGTATTTGGTTCATATACAGTGTATTGTGATTCTTCTCAAATTGGAATTAGGTGTTTCTAGATGAAGGAGGGTAGAGTAATTGCATATGCTTCATGTCAATTGAAGCCCCATGAGAAGAAATACCTCATTGATGATTTAGAGTTTGTAGCCACTGTCCATGCATTGAAGATTTGGAGGCATTATCTCTATGGTGTGTCTTGTGAGGTATTTACAGATCATCAGAGTTTACAGCACTTATTCAAGCGAAAGGATCCAAACTTGAGGTAGTGAAGATGATTGGAGCTATTAACAGACTATGATATTGCCATTTTGTATCATCTCGGGAAGGCCAAAGTGGTGGCTGATGCCTTGAGTATAAAGGCGGTGAGTCTGGGTAGTCTTGCATATATTCTTGTTGGTGATAGACTACTTGTATCAGTAACTAAGGTCTTGGCCAATCAGTTTGTGAGGTTAGATGTTTTGGAGCATAGGCGAGTTCTAGCATGTGTGTCTTCTCCTTCTTCTTTATATGATCACATCAGAAAGAGTCAATATGACGACCCCCATTTTCTTGTCCCTGTAGACACGGTTCAACACGGTGATGCCAAGGAGGTTTCTACTGGAGATGATGGGGTATTGCGGATGTAGGGTCTGATTTATGTGCCCAATGTGGATATGTTACGTGAGTTAATTCTTTATGAGGCCCACATGTCGTGGTATTCCATTCATCCGGGTTCCACGAAGATGTATCAAGACTTGGGGCAGAAATATTGGTGGAGAATGAAGAAATATATAGTGGAGTTTGTAGCTTGGCGCTTGAACTTTTAGCAGGTGATGTACGAGCATTAAAGGCCTGGCGGTTTGCTTCAAAGGCTTGAGATTGTTGGCCTCCCACAGACCTTGACAAAATTCGATGCTACTTGGATGATTATGGACTGTTTGACTGAGTCTACATATTTCATTCCGGTGGTGACTACCTATTCTTCTGAGCTGTTGGCTGAGATCTATATCCGCGAGATTGTCCATCTTCACGGTGTGCCGATGTCCATTATTTTTGATATAGGCACGTAGTTTACATTGTAGTTTTGGAGAGCAGTGTAGTGAGAGTTAGGCACACTAGTTGAGTTGAGTACAACATTCCACCCTCAGACGAACGGAGATTATGAGCACACCATTCAGATATTGGAAGATACACGATGCGCTTGTGTTATGGGTTTTGGGGGTTGTTTGGATCGGTTTCTACTTCTTGCAGAGTTTTCCTACAACAACAGTTACTAATTGAATATTTAGATAGCTCTTTATGAGGCCTTATATGGGATGCAATGTCGATCTCCATTTGGGTTGTTTGAGCCGGGAGAGGCTAGGTTGTTAGGCACGGATCTCGTTAAGGATGCCTTGGAAATGGTCAAGTTAATGCAGGATCAGCTTCGCACGACACAATATAGACGGAAGAGGTACGCTAATCGCAAGGTTCGTGATGTTGCCTATATGGTAGGAGAGAAGGTATTACTCAGTTTTTAACCCATGAAGGGTGTTATGATGATAGGGAAGAAGGGCAAGTTGAGCCCTCGGCATATTGGCCTTTTTGAGGTGCTTGAAAGGATTGGGGAGGTGGCCTACAAGCTTGAATTGATGCCTAGTCTATCGATTCTTCACCTAGTATTTTATGTGTTTATGCTACGTAAGTATTACGGTGATCCCTCTCATGTTTTAGACTTCAAAATGGTTCAGTTAGATTGAGATTTAACTTATGATGTGGAGCTGATGGCCTTTTTTGGATCAGTAGGTTTAAAAGTTGAGATCAAAGAATATAGCTTCAGTAAAAGTATAGTGGAGAAGTCAACCAGTCGAGGAGGCTACTTGGGATACCGAACAGGAGATGCGGAGCAGCTATCCACAACTATTTGAGACCCCATGTAAGATTCTAGACCCATTTGAGGACGAAAGTTTGTTTAAGAAGGGGGATTGTAATGACCCGGTTGGTCATTTTGAGTATTGTAGCCCGTTCCCCCATTTATTACTTATTCTATGTTTATTTGTAGTTATGTGACTTGCAAGGGTGGTTGGTTTGGTTCTAGGGATCTTTCAGAATAAATTAGAACACATAGTTCCAAGGTTAGAAGCTAAAGTTGAAAGACTTGGTTGGATGTTGACTTATGAGTAAACGACTGCAAAATGGAGTTTTGATAGTTCCGACAACTTCATATGATGATTTTGGACTGAGGAGTATGTCTGGATATTGATTTGGAGGACCCTAGGTTGTTTTGGCTTGAATTGGTGAAAGTTAGAAAGTTGAAGGTTTGGAAAGTTGAGAAATTTGACCAAGAGTTGACATTGTTCATACCAGGCTCGGATTTAGGATTCGGGCGTTAGAATAGGTTAGTTGTGTCATTTCTGACTTGTGTGCAAAATTATAGGTCAATCGGAGTTGGTTTGGTGTGTTTCCGCATTGGTTTTAGAAGTTAGAAGTTTAATAGTTCATTAGGCTTGAATTGGGGTAAGATTCGTATTTTCGATGTTGTCTGATGTGATTTGAGGCATCGACTAAGTTCGTGCCATATTTTAGGACCCGTTGGTATGTTTGGATGGGGTCTCGGGGGCTTTGGGTGTGATTTGGATCATCTTCGGCTAATTTTTGACTTCTTGGTATACTATAATTGTTGTATCCTGTTTCCTTATACGCGTTCGCGAAAGAGGGATCGCAATCGTAAAGAGTATTTGAGTGACTGGTGAAAATTGTACTTCGCATTTAGTAGAACTGGGACGTGTTCGCGAAAGTTCTGGGAGTTGGGCATCGCGAACACGTGTAGAAGGTAGCATTCGCGAAGAAGGGAGGTATGGCCTACGGCAGTAGGTGATTTGTTCATCGCGATCGCGTGGTCAGGACCGCTATCATGAAGATAAGTTGTCTTAGTCATCGCATTCTTGACTAGGATGTCGCGTTCGCGTAAAAGGGATTTGGCAGCTAAGTATATTTGTGCTTCGCGGATGTGAGGCAATTTCGCATTCGCGATGAAGAGCAACTAGGCAGACTATTTAAAATCCCAAATCGTGGGTTAGAGTATTATTTCATATTCTGACTTGTGGAGCTCGTCTAGGGGTGATTGTTTTGAAGGATTTCACTACAAATCAAGAAGTAAGAAACATTTGATCACTGTTGTCCAATTATATTGAATACCCATTGATTTCTACACCTAGAGTATGTGTTGTAAATGTGAAATTTGGGGGTTTTTGGACTGGAGAGTATGGTTTGGGGATTTGAGGGTCGATTTGTGGTTGGAATTGGATGATTTTAGTATGGTTGGACTCGTTATTGAATGGGTGTTCTAATTTTGTGTATTGTATCAGGTTTGAGGTGTGGGCCAGGGGTTAACTTTCTTGTGTTTACTTTTTGAATTTGGTTAAAGAATCGAGCTTTATCTTATGGAATTGATTCCTATAGCTTGTATTGATTATATTAAGTTGTTTGTGGCTAGATTTAAGTCATTAAGGCTGATTCCCGAGGCAAGGGTTTGTTGGATCATTGAGGTAAGTAACACTTCTAAACTTGGTACCGACTATATGAATCCTTGGAATACGTGTTATATGGTTGATGTTGGGGTGACGCACATGCTAGGTGAGGAGTGTGTAGGTGTACACTATGCTAATTATGATCTAATGTTGGGACCCAATGAGGTCATTTCTGCTGTTGAGTTATTTGCTTAAGTTGCAATTATGTACTCAGTAATATTTACTCATTTTCCTATCATATCTCAGTCTCTCCCATCATTTACGGTTACATCATGGTATCATAATTTGGGCTGAGTGGTATGAGATTTGTGAACCCATGAGACTAGAGAGATTGATGACAAGGTTGGGAGGGCCGGATAGTTAGTGATATTGTGGATCGTGTTGTACGCCGCAACAGGCCATATTGGCTTTATATCTATTACTATTAATATTATATATCTAGTTGCACGCCGCAACATGCCTTATTGGTTTATTTATTATTATGGATCGAGTTGCACGTCGCAGTAGGCCCTATTGGATAATTTATTATTATGGATCAAGTTGCACGTCACATCAGGCCTTATAGGCTTTATATTAGTGCTTGGGTAGGATCCGCCCCTCCAGAGTCTGACATACCTGCAGTGAGCGCAGGCACCGTACAGTGCTATGTGATTGTGTGTGATGAGTGGGAGTTTGAGACAGATTGAGTACTCTGAGAGTTTGAGTACCTGGGATTATCACTGTGACGCCTTTTATTTGACCTTCATTTTTGACATGTAGGAATAGAGATGTAACTTTCCTCTTCCTTGCGGTACATTGCATATTTTATCAGTGTTGAGCTTAAATTGTTGAACTTGAAGACATGCCTAAATTTTATATTGTGTACAAGCTGAATATGAAAGTTCTATTTCTTTCTGAGCTCGTCACTACTTTCAGCCCAAGGTTAGTCATGTTACTTACTGAGTATATTGGGTCGGTTGAACTCATACTACACTTTGCACTTCTAGATCCAGGTACATTTGGACACGGTGGTTGCTACATTGGTGATAGTACTTGTTCGGAGACCTCGAGGTAGCTGCAATGACGCCCCAGACCTTGACTCTCCTTTCTTTCATTTTATTTAAGTACTGTTCTACTTTCTTAGACAATTGTAATAGAGTTTTATACTATGTTGACAATAGTAGCTCATGTACTTAGTGACACCAGGATTTTGGGATTTGTTGTAGTTGTTTTGCATTCATTTTTATCAGTTATTTATGAGAGTTTCCACTATAGAACTTATTAAACCAGATTTTTTAACTCGATGCGTAGTTGTTATGGGATTGTCGGCTTGCCTAGTGATGTGTTCTGCACCATAGTGACAGGTTGGGATTTTGGGACATGACATATATACTCATACTCTGCTTTTATACATTCTTTGTGTAGATCCAGGTACTACTGATCGAAGCAGATATATAGAAATGTGTGCTTGAGCTTGTAAGAGATCCCTGTTGTTCCGTTCGCAAGCCTCAGCGTCACCCTCTTTAAATTATTTCTGTTAATTGTGTATTTCAAATAGAATTGTACTTTTTCGAGACTTGTTATGTATTCCATGTAGAGCTTATGACTCAATATTACCGGGTTTTTGGAAGTTTCTTATTGTATCCACGTTTGGCGATATTATCATATGTAGTCATTTTCGTTAATTTGAATTTGTTATTTTCTGATTGAGATCTTTATGTAATAGGCTTACCTAGTCTTAGAGACTAGGTTCCATCATGACCTCTATGGTGGGATTCAGGTCATGACAAGTTGGTATCAGAGCTCTAGGTTCATAGGTTCTACGAGTCATAAGCATGTTTAGTAGAGTCTTGTGGATCGGTACGGAGACCTCTATGGTGGGATTCGGGTCATGACAAGTTGGTTTGAGCCTTTGTCTTCCTAAATTCTCATAGATGGTGAGGACACAAGCTTTAGCTAATGATGATGCTACCTCAGGTTCGGTGTTGCTAGAGACTAAAGGGCAGAGGTAGAGGTGGAGCACATGCCGCAGTGAGGGGCTGTTCTAGGGCCGCGATTTTGGAGCCACCAATAGCTATGGCTAGGGATCAGACACACGAGGCCCTTGTTTCTACCCTGAACTCCAAGAGACCTTGGCATACTGAGCAGGTTTGGGACTTTGGCTCAGGCAAGGTTGATCTCGGTTGCACCAGCTACTTTACAGGCTGGGGGAGGGGTCCAACATCCCGGTACACATACTCTAGAGCAGTAGTCTCATGTTGATCATACTCTGGTGCTATACCAGTGCAGCCCGTGATTGTGGTTCAGCCCGAGGTCGGGCCTATTGTGTCGGTTCAGGAGCAGAAGAGGTTAGAGAGATTCTAGATGTAATGACCCGGCCAATCAGTTTTTAGTAATTTAGACCTGTTTCCCCTATAGCATGATGTACTTATATGTATTTGTAGTTCCATGCATTTCCGAGGTGGGTTGGTTTGGCTTCGGTGGAGTTTAGGAATGAATTGAGACATTTAGTCCCAAGGGTAGAAGCTTAACTTGAAAAAGTTTTCTAAAGTTTGACTTTTGTGTAAACGACCCCAGAATGGTGTTTTGATGGTTCCAATAGCTTTATATGGTGAATTTAGACTTAGGCCTATGTCCGAATATGTATTTGGAGGTCAGTGGGTTGATTTGGTGCTGCTTGGAGAAAGTTGGAAGTTGAAGGTTTGAAAGGTTGGTATGTGTTGACCGAAAGTTGACCGGAAGGGGCATTTATGTCAGACGCATGTATAGTGCTGACTGTTGTGTGTGATGGTGAGGGGAAATGTACCAGGCACTTTGAGTGTGCTAAGTGTAGTTATTCTTGATGGTTCCACTGTGATGTTATTGAACTGACATGTACATATGACATGTAGGCAAAAAGACATTTTTTCCTTATGCTAGTTGGTAAATGATATGGTTATCCGCGTTGCGCTTTAACTATAATACTTGGAACCATGTCTAAAGTTTTGTAATGTGAACGAGTGGAATAAGATATCATTTAGTTGTTTACTTAAATTGTTTCCTTTATATCCTGGGTTGTTATTGATTATTGATATTGGTCATTGACTATTTTTGTTATTGCTTTCAGCCCAAGGTTAGGTTTGTTACTTACTGAGTTTGTGGGGTCGGTTGTACTCGTACTATACTCTGCACTTCATGTGCAGAACTAGGTGCTTCTGGATGGTTTGATTGCTAGAGTTGCATTGGTATCAGTTGTGGAGACTACGAGGTAGCTGCTATATTGTTCATACACCTTGGAGTTGTCTTTCATTTATTTTGTTATTAATGTTCTATTGTTCAGACGGTTGTATTAAGAATTTAGCATTTTATTTTGATAATCAGTAGTGCTAATGTACTCGTTGACATCATATCGTTGGGTTGGTTGTAGTTGGGTTATCATTTGGTTTTTCTCAGATAATTCATGATATTTTCGTTGTTGAGACTATCTATTACGTATATTAAATTCGTTGTTATTGTTTAGTTGTTGGCTTGACTAGCAAGTAGTGTTAGGCATCGTCGCGGCTCTGATGGGAGTTTGCATCGTGACAAGTTGGTATCGAGCTCTAGGTTGCCTAGGTCTCACGAACTATGAGCAAGTTTAGTAGCGCCTTGTTGATCACTACGGAGACCTCTGTACTTATCTACGAGAGACTACCTAATTATGAGGAAACTTCACATTCTTGCATTCTTGTTGTGCAGATTTGTTAATTCTTAAGTTTGAACCTATACTCTTTTATTTTCTCACAGATAGTGAGGACATGATCTGGGCCGTGAGAGGCTAGGATCAAAGTATAGGCCGAGTTAGGGCTCACACTGCAGCTAGAGCAGCGCCTGTGGAGCCACCAGTTGCTCTAGTGGAGGGGCAAGTTCTAGATATTGATGAGCTGATGGGACCAGTGCAGACATAGGTAGTGCCCATTATGATGCGTGGTCTTCAGGAGACTTTGGCTCAGATCTTGAGTGTGTACACAAGCTTGTCTCATGCAAGTATGATACTAGTTGCACCAGCTACCTCAAAGGCCTCTACATCGGAGCAGCTAGCTCAGGGTTATCAGATACTAGGGGTGTTACCGGTTTACCCAATTGTCCTTGTTGTAGCCTAGGTTGGTCCACCTATGTCCGATAAGGATCGGAAGGGATTAGAGAGGTACAACGGGTATCGTGGATGCTATCAGAGCTGCATTTACTACTTTTCAACTGACAGGGGCAGCCTACATATGGTGGCAGACCTATGAGTTAGGCAAGCCAGCGGACACAACACCACTTTTATGGCATGAGTTCTCAGTTCTCTTCTTAGGTAATTTTGTCCCACAGACTCACAAAGAGGAGCTATTTAGGGACTTTGAGAAGCTACACCAGGGAGATATGATTGTGACTCAGTAAGAGATGAGATTCGCAGATTTGGCACGTCATGTAATATGGTTGGTCTCCACTGAGAGGGAGAGGATCAGGAGGTTGATTGATGGACTCAAATATGGTCTACTTTATAGTTTGGCTTGAGAGGCCGAGACGGATGCTAGGTTTGAGTAGGTGGATGGGATCGTTAGGCGCTTTGTCACGCCCCGAACCTAGGCCTGAGTGTAACACGACACTCGGTGTCTGACTACATGTGACTGACCGAACCAACTGGATGGCTTAATCAACATATGATTTCATAACATATTGAATGAGGAAGATAAACTAACACATGCTGATATACTGGAACTCTAAATTATATAAATCAAAGTGTGGAAACACTAATACATATCTGAACATATTTGTTGTCAAAATTATTTAACATGAAAAAGTTTAGACTCTATCTAACTGTTACTCTAGTCTATGAAGCCTCTTATGATGTACTAAAAACACTGACTATCTGAAAATACTGAAGTTTGTAAGGTAATGATAATGCCCTGAAATAACTGGGGATCACCGAACAGCTGGTACGAGAATCCTAGCGCTGTGAATCGTCAACTTGTAAATCATTACTTGCATCGTGAGATGCAAGCTCCGAGAAAAAAGGACGTTAGTACATTTGAATTGCACTGGTATGTAAAGCAAGTGAAAGAAAGAATTATAAATGCCGAAACTAAAACTAACCCGATAACTAAGAATTGATAATTTATAATTGAAATGATAACTTTTGAAACTAAAAGTGAAATGATAATTGATAACTAATAACTAAAATGATAACTGATAACTGATAACTGATAACTGATAACTGATAACTGATAACTGATAACTGATAACTGATAACTGATAACTGATAACTGATAACTGATAACTGATAACTGATAACTGATAACTGATAACTGATAACTGATAACTGATAACTGATAACTGATAACTGATAACTGATAACTGATAACTGATAACTGATAACTGATAACTGATAACTGATAACTGATAACTGATAACTGATAACTGATAACTGATAACTGATAACTGATAACTGATAACTGATAACTGATAACTGATAACTGATAACTGATAACTGATAACTGATAACTGATAACTGATAACTGATAACTGATAACTGATAACTGATAACTGATAACTGATAACTGATAACTGATAACTGATAACTGATAACTGATAACTGATAACTGATAACTGATAACTAAAATGATAACTGATAACTGAAATGATAACTGATAACTGAATTGAACAAAGGAAGTAAGGACATGAATACTCCCTATTCTGAATGATGAACAGCCTGTTTATCTGAATATTAAACTGCGGCCTCATGACCAATATATATATACACATACTGCGGTCTCGGGGCCAAGTATACGTATATAAAACTGCGGCCTCAGGCCCAAAAATGTATAAAGCATAAACTGTGGCCTCAGGCCCAAAGATGCATAAAGCATTAACTACAACCTCAGGCCTAACTACAAGTGTTCAATATTCATGGATTTAAAATTAGGAACTAAGATTCATACTACAATACACGATACTAAAATACTAAATCACACTGAGGTACATAATATTGAAATATTAAATAGGACTAGAGTGAGACATGTATTCTTGAACTGATTATGAATATTGAAACTTCAACTGTTTATGACATGTTGAGTAAGCTGTACCGATACTCGGGGACATCAAACCCAAGTCTATATTGAATACGCACTGAGTTCACAACGTTCAGAATTAAAGTCATAAACGAGTTATGAAGCTAGAGAATAGAAGTTCGGCAACTATTCAAGGAACTAGGCTTAATTATATTTCTGAGGTAATTAGTAACATCGTAAAGGAAACGTATTGTAGGGAGAATTATTAACATTCGCAAACATAGAGAGTTAGCCTCACATACCTTGACATTGGCCCTTTTAAGCATATCACAATGTTCGTCGCCTCCTTCAACGATAATCTACGTTAATACATATATAGAGATGAACCAATATTAGCACTAATTCTCATGTTTTAGTCACTTAGGAATTCTATCAAACACCCTTTGGGCGTAAATCCTCATAGCACTTAGTAATTGGTATTTTCTTTACCAAGTTCTCATTCTACTACTTCTAGGTTATCCTACAATCCCAAATAGATGTAACTAACACCATTTATCATCACCCAAATATTTAAAACAATCATAAGTCAACAATCCAAAAGCCTAGAATAGTTCATATGGTTCTCTTTATCAAACCCATTTACTATTCTCTTAAAACTCCCTAATTCATAGATATAAATGATTCAGGAGTAGAAGCATTACCCTTTTGAAGTTCAATCCTCTTGAATCTTGTTCTAGGGTTTCCTTTATCAACAATGGTATTTAGATCGAATATCTTGGATGATAAAGGGGCCTTGGGGAAGTTAGGTTGTTGAGAGCTTCCCTTTCAAAAGTATGTTTTTGTGTTTGGGGTATGGGGGAACGAGGTATGATTTTTAAATAAGTGTACACGTCCCAACATTAAGGAGGAAAATAAACATAGCTCGGGTAAACCTCGCTGGCACGAGGCATCGTCAGGGGTGCCTAAATAACTGTGCAAGGCGCCACCAGAGGCGCCAAAATTACAGTGCCTTGCACTGTCTGGGGCACTGAGGATGATGCCCTGGACAGTGCCTTCCATAGTCTGTGGCACTGAGTTTTTATGGCCTTGCACTCTATATGGCCGTGGGTTTTCATGGCCTTGCACTGACTAAGTCTATAAGATGTACCACCCATAAACTTAGTCTATTCTATTGAATTTTATACACCTCACTATCGGTCTTGATTTTAAAATAATTATTTCTACCCATACTTATCCCGATATGAGTTCTCATGTCTAAAAGGTCACATTAATACTCATTTAACACATCCACAACTAATCCGGATTTATGGGGTGTTACATTATCTCCCCCTTGGGATCATTCATCCTCGAATGATTGTTATGATTATAACTACGACTCACTCTAGACCTTAAACGGGACTGATGGAAACATGGGGACATTGTACTGTCATGAAAACATGTATACTAAACTAAATGAATACATGATTACTGATGTGTTGAGATACTTAACAAAATAGATGCTGATTTGAATGGTTGCGGAACTGACTTAACACTAAGCTGACTGGATACTGAATGACATGCAGATTATAATATAAGTTCTGAATGAAAAGGATAGCTACATTTGATATTTCTCCAAAACACCTACCAACTAACAGATCATAACGCTAGCTTCATAGGGCACCATAATGAGCAAAACATGAAACATATACATGAATACTTGTCCGTTATGGATACGCGAATTTTGGACTAACGTGGATATATGAATACTGATCTGGCACGAATATTTGAGTATTGCACTTACGTGAATATCTGATCACTAAAGTGACATCAGTATCTGAGTACTAAGCTGACATGAATATCTGAGTACAGGACTAACACGAGTATCTGAGTATTGAACTGGCATGAGTGTTCTAACATGAGATTTGAATACTGGAAACTTGAATGTTATAACATGACACGTGAAATACTGGGTGTACATCTGCCAATTCTGGTGGTAACTCTAACTCATAAGCTACTTGCCCGACCATTCGTAGGATCCTATACAGCCCGATGTGTCTGGGACTGAGCTTTCCTTTCTTCCCGAATCTTATAACACCTTTCATAGGTGAAACTTTTATAAACACCTTATCGTCAACTTGAAACTTTAGGTCTCTATGCTACACGTCGAAATAAGATCTTTGGCGACTCTTAGTTGTCTTAAAATGCTCTTGAATCAACTAGACTTTCTCAATAGACTGATTGACCAAATATGGTCCCAATAACTTTGCTTCACCAATTTCGAACCAACCAATTGGCAATCTACACCTTCGACCTTACAAATCATGATTTTCAAATAAGCGAGAGAATCCTATTATGAGGTCCAGATTTACCATCTTCACTAAAGAATATGTATATTCTATGGTAAAATGCTAGGATTTGTGCTTCTTGACTTTCAGTTCCTGACAATTTGGACAATTGGCCACAAAGTCTGTGACGTTGTTTTTCATGTTGTTCCACCAATAAGATCTCCTTAAGATCATGATACATCTTTGCGAAACCTAGGTGGATAGAATACCTGGAATTATGGGCTTCTAACATGTTCCTCACTCACTAAGTCCATCTATGGTGCGAACACAAAATCTATATCGGTACCTCAAGGTAGCATCATCTCCCCTTGTTCAAAAGTCATCGTCTAATGTATGTGATTTCCCTCTTTTAGCTACAATAAGTAGGGATCATCAAACCGTTACGCCTTCACTTCGGCTACTAAGGAGGAGTAAGTCCTGTTTTGGACAACAACTCCACAATCTTTGGTGTCCGAAAGCCGAATTCCTACTTTGGCTAAGCGGTGAATGTCTTTCACCAGAGTTCTTTTGTCTGCCTAAATCATGAGCTATACTATCCATATTTGATTATCTTTTTGAGGTACTTCCTGAAAACACTTATAGTATTGTTGTGAGCTAAGTCTCTAAACATTACGCGGAATTATAGAGTCTCGTTCAATGGCACTACCCTTGTGACACTTAACCGGGCAAGCTTTTATAGTTTTTATATCCCAAGCTCACTATGTGGGTTTCAAATCTCCAATTGTACTTACTAACGATTTTCACATCTCCCCCTTAGACTAAAGGTCTTATACTTGTGGATCCTTCTCTTTTGTTGGGATCAAAATAACTTTCCCTATCTTCTGCAATTCTTTGCACTTTACGTCAATAACGACTCATCCTCTGAATTACTTCTGATAAATCTTTCTTACTAGGAGAAACTAAATTATTTACATAAATATAAAGCTACTGTATTTACAACTACCATAAACAATCGTAAATGATTATCTCTGCTCACACTGTCAATCCTGGGGGGGGACCTTTTTTGATAATTCTTAAAGGTTATTCTTCTGTCGTTTGCCCTCTTACTACTATCTGATTGTTTCCCCACTATCACTGTACTTCAAGTTTAAGTTAAACTCTTCAGATTCTAACACGCCTTCGGTGTTTCAAACTGTTACCCACTCACTAGTGTTAACCTAACTAAGTAAATCAAATCGCACCTCTAATAGCTCTGTTGGAATTGCTAATTCATTGTATCTACTCAAGATACTTACTACTATTTTAATAACCACCTGTTAGAATCATGTTTTCTTATTCTTCTTTGAATAACTAAAGTCAAGCATAAGGTTATTCCTAACTTTCCTTGAATGCGAGTTATAGTGTTTCCTTTCTCAACTATGGTGTTTCGATCGAATATCTTGGAGGATGGAGAGACCTTGGGGAAGTTAGGTTCTTGAGAGCTTTCCTTTATAGAGTAGGTATTCGTGTTTGTGGTGTGGGGGAATGAGGTAAGGCTTTTAAATAAGTGAACACGTCCTAAATTTGAGGAGGAGGATAAAAATAGCTCGGTTAAACCTCGCCTGCGCGAGGCATTATCAGGGGCGCAGAAATAACTATGCAAGGCACCATTAGAGGCACCAAAATTACAGTGCCTTGCACTGTCTGGGATGTTGAAGATGATGCCCTGGACAGTACCAACTGGCTGGCTGAATCAACATGTGATATCATAACGTACTGAATGCGGAATATAAACTAACACATGCTGATATACTGAAACTCTGAATGATATATATCAAACTGTTGAAACACTAATACAAATCTAAACATATTTGTAGTAAACATTGCTTAACATGAAAAACTTGAGACTCTGTCTAACTGTTACTCTAGTCTATGAAGCCTCTAATGAAGTACTCAAAACACTAAGTGTCTGAAATTACTGAAAACTGTAAGGTAATCATAATGCCCCGAAAGAACTGGGGATCACCAAATAGCTGGTAAGAGAATCCTAGCGCTCTGAATCATCAACCTGTAAATTATTACCTGTATCAGGAGATGTAGGTCTCGGGCAAAAGGGACACCAGTACATTTTAATTGCACTGGTATGTAAAGCAACTGAAAAAAAGGATTATAAATGCTGAAACTGAAACTAAGTTGATAACTGAGAATTAATAATTGATAATTGAAATGATAACTATTGAAACTGAAGCTGAAATGATAATTGATAACTAATAACTTAAATTATAACTGATAACTGATAACTGAAATAATAACTGGTAACAGATAATTGAAATGATAACTGATAACTGAACTGAACAAAGGAAGTAACGATATGAATACTCCCTCTTCTGAATGATGAACATCCTGTTTATCTGAATATTAAACTGCGGCCTCAGGCCCAATATATATATGTAAAAACTACGGCCTTAGGCCCAAGTCTACGTATACGTAACTGCGGCCTTAGGCCCAAAAATTCATAAGCATAAACTACGGCCTCAGGCCCAAAGATGCATAAAGCATTAACTGCGGCCACAGGCCCAAATATAGGTGTTCAACATTCAGGATTTTAAAATCATGAAATGAGAATCACACTGCAATACATGATACTGAAATACTGAATCACACAAAGACATGTATTCTTGAACTGATTATGAACATTGAAACTTCAACTATTTATGACATATCGAGTAAGCTATACTGAGACTCGAGTACATCAAACCAAAGTCTATATTGAATATGCGCTGAGCTCACAAACATTTAGAATGAAAGTCATGAACGAGTTAGGAATCTAGAGAATAGAAGTTCTGCAACTATTCATGGAACTAGGCTTAACTATATTTTTGAGGCAATTAGTAACGTTATAAAGGAAACATATTGTAGGGAGAATTATTAACATTCTGAAACATAAAGAGTTAGCCTCACATATCTTGACGCTGGCCTTTTTAAGCATATCACAATGTTCGTCGCCTCCTTCAACGATAATCTACGTTAATATATATCAAGATGAACCAATATTAGCACTAATTCTCATGTTTTGATCAATTAGGAATTCTATCAAACACCCTTTGGGTGTAAAGCCTCACAACCATTAATATTTTGTCTTTTCTTCACCAAGTTCTCATTATAATACTTCTAAGTGATCATACAATCCCAAATAGATGCAACTAATACCATTTCTCATCACCCAAATGTTTACAACAATCATAAGTCAACAATCCAAAAGCCTGCAATGGTTCATATTGTTCTCTTTGTCAAACCCATTTACTATTCCCTCAAAACTCATAAATTCATAGTTATAAATGATTTGGGAGAAGAGGCTTTACCTTTTTGACGTTCAATCCTCTTGAATTCGAGTTCTAGGGTTTCCTTTCTCAACAATGGTGTTTCAATCAAATATCTTGGGTGATGGAGGGACCTTGGAGAAGTTAGGTTATTGAGAGCTTCCCTTTATATAGTAGGCTTTCATGTTTGGGGTGTGGGGGAACGAGGTATGACTTTTAAATAAGTGAGCATGACCCAAAATTGAGGAGGAAAATAAAAACATCTCGGGTAAACCTTGCATGCGCGAGGCATTGTCAGGGGCGCCGAAATAACTGTGCAAGGCGCCATCAAAGGCACCAAAATTGCAGTGCCTTGCACTGTCTAGGGCGCTGAGGATGATGCCCTTGACAGTGCCTTGCACTGTCTGTGGGATTGAGTTTTTATTGCCTTGCACTATCTATGGCCGTGAGTTTTCATGGCCTTGCACTGAGTAATGCTATAAGACGTACCTCCTATCAACTTAGTCGATTCTATATAATTTTATACACCTCAATCTTGGTCTTGATTTTAAACAATTGTTTCCACTCATACTCATCCAGATAGGACTTCACATGTCTAGAAGGTCACATTAATACCCATTTAACACATCCACAACTAATCCGGATTTATGGGGTGTTACACGCTCGGAGAAATCATGTGAGTTTTCGAGTTAACAAAGAGCCAACTGACTAGAATCAAGATCTTGAAACAAAAACGTGGTTTGTGGGCAATTTCAAGAAATAGTGTATCTCAATTTTTGGGACTCGCAATATCATGGTTCAAAAACAAGGGAATAGATGACGATTTGAACTATAAGAAAGACTATTTAGTCATTCAAAACAAGTAAATATTGATGTTGCATCTGTTCAATGAAAGTTATGATTCTATGATATTAAAAGAACAAATTTAGATCAAGAAACGTGTTCTTGAATGATCAAGAACTAAAAGGTTCCTAAAGTCACCACATGGAATCAAATAATGTGATAAAAAGAGTTAGCCTCACATGCACAATGTCCGTTGTCTCCTTCAACGATAATCTACGTCAATATATATCAAGATGAACCAATATTAGCACTAATTCTAATGTTTTAGTCACTTAGAAATTCAATCAAACACCCTTTTGGCATAAAGCCTCATAGCACTTAGTAATTGGTCTTTTCTTCACCAAGTTCTTATTCTACTACTTCAAAGTGATCATACAATCCCAAATTGATAGAGTGAGCATGAAATACTGAATATGGCCAACGTGCCAAGAATGACCTTATAATTATGGCCACTAGTGCCAATGAAATGAAAAGATGTGAAAGTATTAATGAAATGAAATGATTAATATAAAAAGGTTGATGTCTCAAATAAAACAGCCCAGTCGATCGGGTCGTGATCGGACACCATGTCGCACACATGGTGATGATTGTGTTGGAAATTATAATTGAAATTGTGATCATGGTCGATGTCCCTAATGGATAGCCTAGCCGATCGGGTCGTGATCGGACACCATGTCGCACACATGGTGATGATTGTGTTGGAAATTATAATTGAAATTGTGATCATGGTCGATGTCCCTAATGGATAGCCTAGCCGATCGGGTCATGATCGGACTCCGTGCTAAGAGTGCGGTGGTACTGGTTTTGTGAATAATGGTATTGGTATGGTACATAATGGTATTAGTTTTGTGAATAATGGTAATGTGAATAGTGGTATTGGTACGGTGAATAATGGTACTGGTATTGTGGACAATGGTATATCGATACTAAAAATCTCCCAATGTGAGATATGGAAATTAATTTGAATACTGTCTTGATCCTAAATTGAGGTTTGATGTTAATTAAGGCTTTAATTGATATTATGATAATCGTATTTGTATTATTTGTCATTCTATTGAGAGGGTGTTTAGTTATAAATACTAGTTATATTCGACAGTACTAACGTCCCTTTTGCCGGGGGCGCTGCATGTTTCAATGGATGCAGGTAGTTCAACAACAGGAGATATTTGTTTGTGATAGCAGTGCACCTTCTTCCCAGCTGACTTGGTGAGACCCACTTCATTCCAGGGTCATGAATCTTTTGTACTTTGTGTATTCTGTTTGAGGTATAGCGGGGGCCTTGTTGCCGGCATTATCATTGTACTCTTCTTTATCTATAGAGGCTCTGTAGATATAGTGTGGGTCGTGTATTGGTGCTGGGAAAGACAAACTATGCTATGTTGTGGTTGTATTACTTATCTATTCAAGACTTTAAAAATGGTGAAAACTTATGGTAAGAAATTGGTAATTGCAGACATGACCACTTTATTGCTTACTTAAGGAAAACATATATTCTCTTTATTCATGAATGAGTTTGGGTAGAAGGAATCAAACAGGCTTGCTCGGTCGGGTTCACTCGGTTGAGCGCTGGTCGCGCTCCTCGATTTTGGGGCGTGACAAACTTGGTATTAGAGCCTAAGGTTTTAAAGTGCCCTAGGATGTCTCAGAGCCCTGTCTAGTAGAGTCTTCATTATCGGTGTATTTTCGACCACATCTATAATTAGGATGCTACATGGGAATTTAGGAATAATACCCTTCTTTCATGTTCTTGATCGTGCGATAAAGCTGGTTGTAAGATTGTTCCTCTTTTAACTCTTGCGTTGCTCTAATTTTAAGTGCATGGCACGTAAGAAGAAGGCAAGAACTGGCCAAAGAGCCAATGTAACCCCAGGAGTGACATTTGATCGTATAATTGATGATACGGGTGAGCACCCAAGGAGTGAGGATATTCCTCCAGTTACTACACTGCCTGACTCTACTACAACTGATCAGACTGCACCTGTCCCTACACCTACTGAGGGTGCAACAGTCTCTCTAACTGATATACCTGTTCCACCTCCAATTCCAGCTCTCGACTCTCGTATTTCTGATGTTGATCTTAGGGGAGGCATACAGATGTTGGCTCAAATAATGGCTTCCCAGACCCAGAGGTCAATTTTGCTCCCACTTCTTCCAGTCAGCCAGGGGATTCTACTGGTTCCAGGGTGAACAGGTTTCTCCAATTGGATCCTCCGGTGTTCATGGGTACTAACCCAGAAAAAGATCCCCAGGATTTCATTGATGAGATGCACAAGACTCTCAGAGTTATGTGTGCTACTGAAACAGAGGCAGTGGAATTCACCTCCTACAGCATGAAAGAGGTGGCATATTCTTGGTTTGAACTATGGGAGGAGGGCAGTGGAGAAGGGAGCTCTCTGACGAGGTGGGGTGAGTTTGCCGATGCCTTCATTGATCATTTCCTGCCTGCCGAGACTAAGGCAGCCCGTGCTGCTGAGTTTGAGAACCTGAGGCAAGGTAGCCTAAGTGTGTGTGATTACCATATGAGATTCGCGTACCTGTCTAAATTTGCTATTTACATGCTACCCACTATGGAGGCTAAAGTTCGCCAATTTGTACAGGGCCTTAGTCCATTGGTAATTAATGAGGCTACTACAGCTGCCTTGAATTCTGATATGAACTATGGAAAGATGGTGGCATTCGCTCAAGCCACAGAGACCCATTTGGTCCAGGTTACAGACACCGATGCTGAGGCACCTACACTTGAGTCTGTGCCTGTTGTGAATGAATTTTCGGGAGTCTTTCCGGATGAACTCCCTAGGATCCCACCAGATAGGGAGATTGATTTTGGGATTGATGTGATGACAGATACACATCCTATATCTATTCCACCCTACAGAATGGCACCAGCAGAATTGAAGGAGCTAAAGGAACAATTGAGAGATTTGTTAGAAAGGGGTTTTATCCGGCCAAGTGTGTTGCCTTGGGGCACACCGGTCCTTTTTATAAGAAAGAAAGATGGGTCACTGAGAATGTGTATTGACTATCGGCATCTTAATAGGGTAACAGTCAAAAATAAGTACCCACTGCCAAGGATAGATGACTTGTTTGCTCAATTTCAAGGTGCCGGGTACTTCTCCAAAATCGATTTACGATCCGGGTATCACCAATTGAAGATCAGGGAGCGGGATATTCCGAAAACAGCTTTTAGAACCTGGTATTGGCATTTTGAATTTTTGGTGATGTCTTTTGGGCTAACAAATGCCCCAGCAGCCTTCATGGATCTTATGAATTGTGTTTTCAAGCCATTCCTCAACTCTTTTGTGATAGTGTTTATTGAAAATATTCTTGTATATTCACGAAGTCGAGCAGACCATGCGATCATCTCAGGGTAGTTCTTGGAAACCCTGCATCAGCACCAGTTATATGCAAAGTTTTCAAAGTGTGAATTTTGGCTTGAATCAATCATATTCTTGGTTCATGTAGTTTCTAGCGAGGGAATTAAGGTTGATCCTCAGACAATTTCAGCATTGAAGAATTGGCCGAGGCCTATAACTCCAACAGAGATTCGCAGTTTCTTAGGCTTAGTTGGATATTACAGAAAGTTTGTGGAGGGGTTTTCTACTCTTGCCTCTCCATTGACTAAATTGACGCAGAAGGCAATTAAGTTCCAATGGTCAGATGCTTGTGAAAAGAGTTTCCAGGAATTGAAAGCAAGACTGACTACGGCGCCGGTGTTGACTCTACCAGAGGGTATGGATGGATTTGTGGTATATTGTGATGCTTCAAGAATCAGGCTTGGGTGTGTATTAATGCAACATGGGAAGGTGATAGGTT
>AWOL01S0023026.1:52317-65200 GCA_000715115.1 Nicotiana otophora | reverse complement strand
ACCTCAGTGGATCCCAACAAGATAAGCATGTAGCCTAGACATGGTTTCTATCATGGGTCACAGCTCAATAGCTCCAGTACGTAGAAATTTCATGGTTACAGATAAGATCAGGTAACTACACAGTACCACAGGAATAACAGAGTCACAATTCACACGGTGCACGCCCACACGCCCGTTACCTAGCATATGCGTCACCTCAACACCAATCATATAGCACATAATTCGGGGTTTCATACCCTTAGCACCAAGTTTAGAAGTGTTACTTGCCTCGAAAAAGTCAAGCGATGCTCCAAAGATGCCTTCTCGTGGGTACCGGCCTCCAAACAGCTCAAAACTAGCCAAAAGCAACTCAAATACATCAAATAATGCCAAAGGAAACAAACACATCGATAAATGTTGAATCTTTAATCAAAAGCCCAAAAAGGGCCAAAAATGCAAACCCGAGCACACACCTCGGAACCCGACAAACCATTCAATTATATGTCCAACCATACTAGTTTCACTCAAATCCAACTCCAAATCGATGTTCAAAACTCAAAAATTCACATTATGAAACTTTAGGCTAAAACCCCCATTTTTCTCTTTTGGAACCCTCAATCAAATGCAAAAAATGAAGATAGATTCATAATATAAAATCAAAAATGAGTAGAGAAAACTTACCCCAGTCCACATGGTGAAAGTTGCTTCAAGAATCGCCTCAATCCGAGCTACATAGCTCTAAAATTGAAAAACGACTGAAATCCCCGAAATAAAGTACTTTATATGCAATGCCCAGTGATACCATATGCGTCGCGAAGCAGAAACTCACATTGCGACACTTTAAACTACGTGTTCACGGAAAAACCCTCGTGAACGCGATGAAGCACACTGCCAGACTTTCGTGATCGTGAACCACTCAGTACGAATGCGGTGAAGGACCTATATAGACTGACTAACCCTCGCTCAAAACTACGCGAACGCATAGCTATGGACGCGCAGACTAAAATCTTTAACCTATTGCAAACGCGACCTCAGAAGCACGAACATGCAAATAGCTCCACTGAGCAAAACAGCTTCTGCGATCGCGGCCAAATCTTCACGATCGCAAAGAACGCTAGGAGCAACAGGTAACAGCAGAAAACCAGCAACCAAATAAGAATTAGAAATGGTCCGAACCTCGTCCGAAGCCCACCCGAGCTACTCGGGACCCCGGCCAAATATACCAATAAGTCACATAACATAACACAGACCTACTCGATGCCTCAAATCACACATAACAACATCAAGATGACGAATCGCACCTCAAATCGAACTTAATGAACTTTGAGCTTTTCAACTTCCATAATGCATGTCGAAACATAGCAAATCAACCCAGAATGAACTCAAGTTTTGCACACAATCCCAAAATGAAATAACGAAACTATTACAATTCTCGGAACCACAATACGAATCCGATATCATTAATGTCAACTCTGGGTCAAACTTCTGAACTTTCCAAACCTTCAAATTTTTAATTTTTGCCAATATTTGCCAAACCCTTCTAGAAACATTCAAATGCAAAACCGAGCATACGCCCAAGAAAAACATCACAATCTGAACCTATCGGAACCATCCAAAACTCCGTTCCGGGGTCAAATTCACAAAAAAGTCAAACTTGGTCAACTCTTCCAACTTAAAGATTCCTAGTTGAGAATCATCCTTCCGAATCAATTTCGAAGAACTTAAAAACCTAAACTAACGATTCACACTTCTCATAATGCATCATACGGAGCTACTCGTTCCCCCAAACTACCGAGCGAAGTGCAAATCCTCAAAAAGACCGGTCGGGTCATTACATAGACAAGTTAAGTGAAGTGCATGTGATCCCTATAGGCATGATTCCTATGAGTGTACAGACATAAAGCACGCTAACAAAAAAAGCCAATAAAGCACATAGACCCTATAGACATGTTCTCTACCCTTTTATGCAAGAATAAAATATACTTGTTACCCTTTTCCACTAATTTGCCCATCATTCAGTTTTACAAGCTATTACATATCATTTAAAATAATTACAGGCCCAAATTCAAATATAGAATAACTAGTAATACATATGGTCTTTCAAATAGGGTTAGAACTTCATGCGGACATCCGGCCCAAACCCCAGGTGCAGACAATATACTTCGAACCCAAATACATGTCGTGATGGCGCCTATCTCGATACTAGGCAAGCCGATAATCTCAATAAATCATAATTTTTCTTAAGTTTGAAAATATAATATTTAAATACAATACAAAATCCCACAAATACTGATACGAACACTCCCCAAAATCTGGTGTCACTGAGTACATGGGCATCTAATATGAATTCGGGTCTGGAAAATACAGTCTATAATAGTCTAAGACCAAATAAAGTAAACAAGGAGATAGGGAAAGAAAGACAAGGTTGCTAAACATGGCAGCTACCTCTAAATCTCCGGAAAAACAACTATGCGAGAAAATCAACACCGGCTATATCCAGAAACACTTGGATCTGCACACGAAGTGCAGGGTGTAGTATGAGTACAACCAACTCAGCAAGTAACAATAATAAATAAGGAATTGAAGATAGTGACAAACTACACAGTTATAGTTCATTTCCAGTAATTCCAACAGAGAATAGACATGCTTGCAACTCCAGCAGTTTAAGTAAAATCAATTTATACAGTTCAACTTCATGTAATCCAGATATGAAATCTTTTAGAGAATTTCACAACAATGACAAATAGCAACTAAGTGCTATAACAAATGAAAAGCAAGTATAGCCTCTCAGGGCAACAATCACACCACTCGTCACATCAACTCAACCACTCGGCTCTCATCCCTCAACACTCACACTCAATGGGTACCCACACTCACTGGGGGTGTACAGACTCCGGAGGGGGCTCCTACAATCCAAGCACCATAATCTGCACGGACAACTCACGTGCTGCACGGACAACTCACGTGCTGTACAGACAACTCACGTGCTATAATATCCTGCACGGACAACTCACGTGCCATAATATCCTTACCTAACCGACAGGCCCTCGGCCTTACTCAGTCCTCAACCTATGTAGTCTCTCGGGCTCTCAGAAATCATAAAGATCAGCCCAAACAAAGATAACATAGTATATCAACCAATATAAACAAAGACTGAGGTATAATACACAAGAAAACTCATGACTGAGTACAAGACAATAATTAGCAAATAATTGAACCAGTACGGGACCTCTGTGGGTCCCAACAGTACTATAACATAGCCTAAGCATGATTTCCAACATGATTTACAGTCAAATTTCTTCAACACATAAAGAGCATATAGCTAACAATAAATTATTCAACTATACAGTTTCCACGGGACGAACCAAGTCACAATCCCCTCGTTACACGCCCATACGCCCGTCACCTAGCATGTGTGTCAGTTCCAAAATAATCACATGATACAAAATTTTGGGGTTTCATACCCTCAGGACCAGATTTATAACTGTTACTTACCTCAAGCTGTGAAATTCTTGTTCTGCAATGTCCTTTCCTCGTGAATTGGCCTCCAAATGCCTCAAATCTAGCCATAAATAATTCGTTTCAGTCAATAAAATTCATTGAAATTAATCCCATAAGAAAATGCTAATTTTCCATAAAAATCTGAATTTTAGCTCAAACATCGCCTGTGGGGCCCACGTCTCGGAACCCGACAAAAGTTACAAAATCCGAAAGCCCATTCAACCATGAGTCTACCCATACCAATTTTACCAAAATTCGACCTGAAGTCAACCCTCAAATCTGCAAATCTTAGTTACAAATTTCTAAGTCCCAATCTCCGATTTCCACCTCAAAATCATATAATCCAGTCGGATTATTCGATGATAATTCAATATTATGGGGTAGAAATGATCACAAGGGACTTACCTCAAGTTTTCCTTGAAAATCTATCAAACCTCGCCTCTCCTCAAGCTCTAATTTGTCAAAAATGCCGAATGGGACGAAGTCCATGTTTTATAATTCTGCCCAGACAGCCTCTGTTCTGCCTCTATCTTGGCCTTCGATCGAGGTCCTCAATCCTTGGCCTCGATCCTGGGCCTCGATTATGACCCTCGATCCTGGCCCACGATCATGGCCCTCGACCCTGGCCTTCGATCATGTCTTCGACCCTGCCTTCGATCGTGGTCCTCGACCCTGGGCTCGATTGTGGCCTCGATCCTGATCCTTGACCTTGCCTTTGATCATGGCCCTCGATCCTGGGATCGATCGTGGATTGATTCTGGGCTCGATTCCTTGCTCAATTCTGGCAGAAGATATTTCCAGCAGAAGGAAATTGCAGCAACTGTTGTAGTTCAATTTTTGATCTGTTAGCCATCCGAAACTCACCCAAGGCCCTCGGGACCTCAACCAAATATACCAACAAGTCCCAAAACATCATACAAACTTAGTCAAATCCTCAAATAACCTCAAACAACGCTAAAACCTTGCATTATACCCCAATTTAAGCCTATTGAACTTTGAAATTTCTAATTTCTAAAAAAGACTCCGGAACCTATCAAATCACGTCTAATTGACCTCATATTTTGCACACAAGTGATAAATGACATAATGGAGGTATTCAAATTTTCAGAATCGGATTCCGACCCCTATATCAAAAAGTCAACCACCCGGTAAAACTTCCCAAAAATTGAACGTTCGGCATTTCAAGCCTAATTCCACTACGGATCTCCAAATAATTTTCCGAACACGCTCCTAAGTCCAAAATCACCATACAGAGCTATTGGAATCATCAAAATTCAAATCGTTTACACATAGGTCCATATCCTGTCCACTTTTCTAACTTAAATTTTTAATTTTGAGACTAAGTGTCTCATTTCACTCCGAATTCCTTCCGGACTCGAACCAACTACCCTGGAAAGTCAATAAACAATTGTAAAGCATAAATTTAGCAGTAAATGGGGGAATGGGGTTATAATACTCAAAACGACCGGTCAGGTCGTTACATTCTACCCCTCTTAAACAAACGTTCGTCCTCGAACGGGTTTAGAATAATACCTGATGTATCAAATAGGTGTGGATATTTGCTTTGCATCTCCTGCTCAATCTCCCAAGTAGCTTCTCCGACTGGCTGGCCCCTCCACTGTACCTTCCCTGATGCTATGTTCTTCAACCTCAGCTTTCGAACCTGCTGGTCTAAAATAGCTACCGGCTCCACATCATAAGTCAAATTACTGCCTAGTTGTACTGTACTGAACTCCAGAATATGAGACAGATCCCCGACATACTTTCGGAGCATGGATACATGGAACACTGGATGAACACCTGATAGACTAAGTGGCAAAGAAAGTTCATAAGCCACCTCCCCAATTTTCTTAAGTATGTCAAAAGGCCCAATATACCGAGGGCTCAACTTGCCCTTCTTCCCAAACCTCAACACACCCTGTATGGGTGAAATCTTGAGCAGAACCTTCTCCCCAACCATGTGAACGACATCATGAACCTTCTTGTCAACATAACTCTTCTGTGTAGACTGTGCCGTGTGAAGCCGTTCATGAATTACTTTGACCTTCTCTAAAGCATCCTGAACCAAGTCAGTACCCAATAGTCTAACCTTACCCTGATCAAACCAACCCACCAAAGACCGACATCGTCTCCCATATAAAGCTTCATACAGAGCCATATGAATACTCGACTGGTAGCTGTTATTGAAGGCAAACTCCGCGAGTGGCAGAAATTGATCGCAAGAACCCAAAACACCAATGACACAAGCACGTATCATATCCTCCAATATCTTAATAGTGTGATCGGACTGTCCGTCCGTCTGAGGGTGAAATGTTATACTAAACTGAAACTGTGTGCCCAATTCTCGCTGCATTGCTCTCCAAAATTGTGATGTAAATTGCGTGCCCCGATCTGAAATGATGGGCACCGGCACACCGTGTAGGTGAACAATCTCGCAAATATAAATCCCAGCCAACCGCTCCGAAGAATAATTAGTACCAACTGGAATAAAATGCGCCGATTTGGTCAACCGATCTACTATCACCCAAACATCATCAATCTTTCTTAAAGTACGTGGAAGCCCAACTACGAAATACATGGTAATACACTCCCATTTCCACTCTGGAATTTCAAATCTCTGAAGCAATCCTCCCGGTATCTGATGTTCATACTTCACTTGTTGACAATTTAAACACGGAGCTACAAACCCAACTATATCTTTCTTCATTCACCTCCACCAATAGTGCTGCCTCAAGTCCTGATACATCTTCGCGGCACCTGGATGAATGGAGTACCGCGAATTGTGAGCTTCCTGGATAATCAAGTCACACATATAATCTACATTAGGCATATATATCCTGCCCTGCATCCATAATACACCGTCATCTCCAATAGTGACTTCATTGGCATAACCATATTGAACCATGTCCTTAAGGACAAGCAGATGTGGATCATCATATTGGCTCTCCCTGATGCGATCATATAAAGAAGACCGAGAAACCACACAAGCCAAAACTCGATACGGCTCCGAAATATCCAATCTAACAAACTAGTTTGATAAAATGCTCTACATCCAAGGCTAAAGGCCTCTCTGCTAATGGTAAGTATGCTAAGCTACCCAAACTCTCCGCCTTACAACTCAAGGCATCGGCCACCACATTGGCCTTTCTGGGATGATAGAGAATGGTGATATCATAATCATTAACCAACTCTAACCACCTCCGCTGCCGCAAATTAACATCCTTCTGTTTAAACAGATGTTGTAGACTCTGATGATCAATATATACCTCACACCGGACACCGTACAAGTAAGGCTGCCAAATTTTCAAGGCATGAACAATGGATGCTAACTTGAGATCATGGACTTGATAATTCTTCTCATGTACCTTTAATTGTCTGGGCGCATAGGCAATCACCCTACTATCTTGCATAAGCACTGCGCCGAGACCAATACGCGATGCGTCACAATACACAAGATAAGACTCTGAACTTGTAGGAAACACCAATACCGGAGTTGTAGTCAAACATGTCTTGAGCTTCTGAAAGATCTCTTCACATTCATCCGACCACCTGAACGGAGCACCTTTCTGGGTCAATTTAGTCATAGGCGATGCAATAGACGAGAAATCATCCACGAAGCGACGATAATAACCGGCCAAGCCGAGAAAACTCTTACTCTTAGTAACTGAAGATGGTCTGGTCCAATTTTGAACTGCCTCTATTTTTTTCGGATACACCTTAATTCCTTCACTAGACACTATATGACCCAAGAATGCCACCGAACTAAGCCAGAACTCACACTTATAGAATATGGCATAAAGTTTCTCCTCCCTCAGCCTCTATAATACAATACCCAAGTGTTGTGCATGCTCCTTTTGGCTACGTGAGTACACCAGAATATCATCAATAAATACCACTACAAATAAATAAAGCAATGGCTTGAATACATTATTCATCAAATGCATAAATGTTGCTGGGGCAATTGTTAGCCCAAAAGACATCACAAGAAATTCATAGTGGCCATAACGTGTTCTGAATGCTGTCTTCAAAATATCAAAATCCCGAATTTTCAACTGGTGATACCCAGATCTCAAATCAATTTTAAAAAACACCATCGCTCCCTGAAGCTTGTCAAATAAATCACCAATACACGGCAATGGATATTTATTCTTGATTGTATCTTTGTTCAACTGCCTATAATCAATGCACATCCGCATAGTACCATCTTTCATTTTCACAAAAAGAACTGGTGCACCCCAAGGTGACACACTAGTCCTAATAAACCCCCTTTCAAGGAGTTCCTAAAGTTGATCTTTCAATTCTTTTAACTCAGCTGGTGCCATACGATATGGAGGAATTGAAATAGGCTGAGTGCCCTACACCAAGTCAATATCGAAATCAATATCCCTGTCGGGTGGCATACCTGGCAGGTCTGCAAGAAAAATATTCGAAAACTCTCGCACGACCGGTACTGAATCAATAATAGGAGTATCTGCATCAACATCTCTCACAAAGGACAAATATGACAGACATCCCTTTCCAACCATACGTTGGGCCTTTAAATAAGAAATTACCCTGCTAGGAACAAAATCTAGAGAACCTCTCCATTCAACCTTTGGCAACCCCGGCATCGTCAACATCACGATTTTTGTGTGACAGTCCAGAATAGCATGACATGGAGACAACCAATACATACCCAGGATTACATCGAAATCAACCATACCGAGTAATAAGAGATCAATTCTAGTCTCCAGTTCCCCAATAGTTACCACACATGACCGATACACATGATCTACAATAATAATATCGCCCACCGATGTAGATACACAAACATGTGAAACTAAGGACTCACAGGGCATATCCAAATAATGAGCAAAATATGATGATATATATGAATAAGTGAAATCAGGGTCAAATAATATAGAAGCCTCCCTGTGGCACACTGAAACAATACCTGTGATCAATGCGTCTGAGGAAACAGCATCTGGCTTGGCAGGAAAAGCATAGAATCGAGCCTACCTGCCACTTGATCGGCCTCCCCCTCTTGGGCGACCCCTAGCTACCTGACCCCCACCCCGAGCTGGCTGGGCAGGTGGTGTAACTGCTGGTGCTTGTGCCGTTAGTCGAGAACTCTACTGTGGAACCCCACTCAACAGCCTAGGAAAATCTCTCTTGATATGACCAATTCTCCGCACTGGAAATAACCCCTCCTCTGAGGGAACTGCTCCTCCTGATAACTTGAAGAATTACCTGTAGAAGCATAAGCAGACGAGGCATGATGAGAACTCTGCGCTAGTAGCGCACTGAATGAAGACAGGCCTAAGTGAGTACTGTAAGAATCGTGGCTAGTTGATGCACCACGATGAGCTGGACGACCATCTTGAGGGTGTCTGTAAGAACGACCCCTACCGCGGTAAAAGTGACCCCTGAAGGAACACCGCTGAAATCATCGAAACCACGAGGCCTCTTAGCCTCCCTCTCAACCCGCTCCTAGCTACGAACCATCTAAATCTGACGAGCAATGTCAACAACTTCATCGAAAGTAGCACCAGACAGTCTCTCTCTAGTCATGAGTAATCGTAGCTAAAAAGTAAGGCCATCTATGAATCTCCTGATCCTTTCCCTGTCTATGGGAATCAACCACATAGCATGACGGGCCAATTCTGAAAATCTCATCTCATATTGTGTCACGGACATATCGCCCTGACGTACCTGCTCAAACTGCCTCTGCAGATCCTCTCTGCGAGACTGAGGCATGAACTTCTCTACACCTCTCGTAAGACTCCCACCATCTGAAGGCAGCCCCAGAAAACTGAACAGTAGTGAATGAGACCCCAATGGTCTTTAGAATACCCATTGTCCGAAGCATCCGCTGATACTTATCCAGAAAACCCTGGGCATCCTCTGACTCAGCACCGCTAAAAGGTGGAGGTCGAAGACTCTCAAATCTCTCAAGTCTCCTCTGCTCATCATCTGCCATAACAGGAACTACCGGGGCTTGAGCGGATGCAACCGGCTATGCTGGTAGTGCCCCCGGTATCTAAAGTCCCTATACTACCTGGTCTGGAGTACGGGCTACACGAGTATGAGGACCTCCCCCGGCTTGAGAAGTGGTAGGTGTGGCCTGAGCTGAAACCACTTGAGCCAGACCAGTGCAGGCTGCCAATATCTACGCCAAAGTCTGCTGAAGACCTGGAATCTCAATGGGCACAGTTGGTGCTTGAGCTGATCCTGTCGGCTCAGTTATATCTGGAATTTGCTCCTGAGCTGGAGCAACTGGTGGTACTACAGGTGCTAGTCCAACTGTGGTACGAGCTACACCTCGACCTCTTCCTCGGCCCCGGCCTCTACTATGGCCTTAACCTCTTGCGCCCCTAACTGGTGGCACTGGTGGTTGGCCATCCGATCTGGTAGTACGTGTTCTTACCATCTGTGAGAGAATAGAATAACAGAAATTTAGTTCCCAGAATCTACAAATTTGCACGACATAATACAAAAAAGTGAAGTTATCCTAAGGGTTTTACAGCCTCTCGAAGATAAGTACAGACATCTCCGTACTGATCCGTAAGACTCTACTAAACCTGCTCATGACTCGTGAGACCTATGTAACCTAGGGCTCTGATACCAACTTGTCACGACCCAAATTCCCAATATGTCATGATGGCGCCTATCTCGATACTAGGCAAGCCGATAATCTCAATAAAACACAATTTTTCTTAAGTTTGAAAATATAATATTTAAATACAATATAAAATCCCACAAATAATGATACGCAAACTCCCCAAAATCTGGTTTCACTGAGTATATGAGCATCTAATCTGAATTCAAGTCTGGAAAATATGGCCTATAATAGTCTAAGACCAAGTACAGTAAAGAAGTAGATAGGGAAAGAGAGACAAGGTCGGCTAAACACGGCAGCTACCTCTTAATATCCGGAAAATCAACTGTGCGAGAAAACCAACACCAGCTATGTCCAGAAGCACCTGGATCTGCACACGAAATGCAGGGTGTAGTGTGAGTACAACCAACTCAGCAAGCAACAATAATAAATAAGGAAATGAAGATAGTGACGAGCTACAAAGTTATAGTTCATTTCCAGTAATTCCAATAGAGATCACAAAGATCAGCCCAAACAAAGATAACATAGTATATCAACAAATATCAAGAAAGACTGAGGTATAATATGCAAGAAAAATCATGACTGAGTACAAGACAGCAATTAGCGAATAATTCAACAAGTACTTGACCTTTGCGGGTCCCAACAATACTATAACATACCGTAAGCATGATTTCCAACATGATTTACCGTCAAATTTCTTCAACACATAGAGAGAATATAGCTAACAATAGATTATTCAACTATACAGTTTCCACGGGACGAACCAAGTCACAATCCTCTCGGTGCACGCCCACACGCCAGTCACCTAGCATGTGTGTCACTTCCAAAATAATCACATGACACAAAATTTTGGGGTTTCATACCCACAAGACCAGATTTATAACTGTTACTTACCTCAAGCCGTGAAATTCTTATTCTGCAATGTCCTTTCCTCGTGAATTGGCGTCCAAACGCCTCGAATATAGCCATAAATAATTTGTTTCGGTCAATAAAATTCATTGAAATTAATTCCATAAGAAAATGCTAATTTTCCATATAAATCCGAATTTTAGCTCAAAAAGCACCCGTGGGGCCCACATCTCGGAACCCGACAAAAGTTACAAAATCCAAAAGCCCATTCAACCACGAGTCTACCCATACCAATTTTACCAAAATCTGACCTCAACTCAACCCTCAAATCTACAAATCGTATTTCCAAATTTCTAAGTTCCAATCTCTGATTGACACCTCAAAATTATGTAATCTAGTCGGATTATTTGATGATAATTTAATATTATGGAGTAGAAATGATCATAAGGGACTTACCTCAAGTTTTCCTTGAAAATCTATCAAAAATCGCCTCTCCCTAAGCTCCAATTTGTCGAAAATGGTGAATGGGACGAAGTCCTTATTTTATAATTCTGCCTAAACAGCCTTGGTTCAGCCTCGATCTTGGCCTTTGATCTTGGCCTGCGATCGAGGTCCTCGATCATGGGACTCGATCCTGGGCTTCAATTCTGACCCTCGATCTTGGCCCTCGATCATTGCCCTCCACCCTGGCCTTCGCTCATGTCTTCGATCCTGCCTTCGATCATGGTCCTCGACCCTGGGCTCGATCGTGTCTTCGATCCTGATCCTCGACCCAGCCTTTGATCATGGCCCTCGATCTTGGGCTCGATCGTGGCTTGATTCTGGGCTCAATTTCTTTTGGTCTCGATTACGGGCTCGATTCTGGAAGAAGAAATTTCCAGCATAAGGAAATTGCAGCAGCTGTTGTAGTGCAATATTTGATCAGTTAATCATCCGAAACTCACCCGATGCCCTCGGGACCTCAACCAAATATACCAATAAGTCCTAAAATATCATACAAACTTAGTTGAATCCTCAAATCACCTCAAACAACACTAAAACCATGAATTATACCCCAATTCAAGCCTATATAACTTTGAAATTTCTAATATCTACAAATGACTCCGGAACTTGTCAAATCACGCCCGATTGACCTCAAATTTTGCACACAAGTCATAAATGACATAATGGAGGTATTCAAATTTTCAGAATCGGATTCCGACCCCGATATGAAAAAGTCATTCCCTGGTCAAACTTCCCAAAAATTCAACTTGTGACATTTCAAGCCTAATTCCATTACGTACCTCCAAATAATTTTACGGACATGCTCCTAAGTCCAAAATCACTATACGAAGCTATTGGAATCATCAAAATTCAAATCCGAGGTCGTTTACACATAGGTCCATACCCGGTCCACATTTCTAACTTAAAATTTCAATTATGAGACTAAGTGTCTCATTTCACTCCGAATTCCTTCCGGACCCAAACCAACTTTCCCGGCAAGTAAATAAACAACTGTAAAGCATAAATTGAGCAGTAAATGGGGGAACTGGGTTATAATACTCAAAATGACCGGTCGGGACGTTACAAATATATTGTGGGAGCGGTTTGCACGCTATAACAGAAATTGGTTGAAATAATAATGGATTATGACTGTTGAATTGTCTCCAATTATTATAAATGAGTTACCTAATTTATTTCTATTATTTTTTATTGTTACTAATATTTCATACAGGTTAAAGTAAGTGACCCTTGACAAGGTGGGTTGCTCTGATGGTAAGCACCCTCCACTTCCAACCGAGAGGTTGTGAGTTCGAGTCACCCCAAGAGCAAGGTGGGGAGTTCTTGGAGGGAAGGATGCCGAGGGTCTATTGGAAACAGCCTCTCTACCCCAGGGTAGAGGTAAGGTCTGCGTACATACTACCCTCCCCAGACCCCACTAGTGAGATTAAATTGGGTTGTTGTTGTTGTTGTTGT
>AWOL01S0023026.1:34725-52235 GCA_000715115.1 Nicotiana otophora | reverse complement strand
ACACTTACCAGTACATTGGGTCGGTTGTACTGATACTACACTCTGCACTTCTTGTGCAGATTTCGGAGTTGGTCCCAGTGACGTACCATAGACTTTCTCGGATTTCAGCTACTCAGAGGAGACTTGACGTACAACTGCACGGTGTCCGCAGTTCTGAAGTCCCCGTCTACTTTACTTTAGCTGTGTGTTTGTTTCCAGACAACTTTATTTTATTCAGACCTTTATTTGTATTATTCTAGAAGTTCATGCACTTGTGACACCAAATTTTTGGACGGTATTTAGACACCGTTAGTTTTATGGACTATTCACTAAATTTCAGACCTTACTTCCGCAATTGTTTCTTTGTTATTAATAAATTTAAGAATTATTTAAAAATGGCTAATATTATTCTAACGTTGGCTTGCCTAGCAAGTGAAATGTTAGGTGCCATCAAGGCCTGAAGGTGGCAATTTCGGGTCGTGATAGTTGGTATCAGAGCACTAGGTTCCATAGGTGTCACGAGTCACGAGCAAGCTTAGTAGAGTCTCAGAGGCTATGAAGTTTAGGAAAAATATCACTTCCTTCGTATTATGTTGTGTGAATTTATTCTATCATTGATGATTGAACCATTCTACTCTTATTCGCTCGCAGATGGTGAGAACATGTATTACCTTTACGGACGGGGACCAGAGCCCCTGGTGGCAACTATGGCCGAGGTCGAGGTCATGCTAGAGGCCGAGGTAGAGCTTAGTCCAGAGCTCGAGAAACTACACCTGTTGTAAAACCTCAGATGTATCTTCAGGAAGAAGTTCCAGTTCAGAATATACCAGTTAGTCCCAGAAGGATTCATAGCCACTCTAGTGCTTCAGGACGCTCTAGTCCGGTTGGTGAGACTAATAGAGGGTGTGGCCTAGAATGGTACATTTCCAGTGGCACCAGCCATCTCACAGGCTGGAGGAGGAGCACAAACTCTCACTACTCCCGCTCTGGAGCAGATAGCGCCCCAGAATCAGGCTCTGGCAACCCCACCAATTGGGGTAGTTCAGCCAGTTATTGCGGCACAGACCGGTGATAGGCCCGTCATGTCTTTTGAGGCCTTATTGATACTAGATACGTTTACCGATCTCTTTCTACTTCACTTCAGTGGTACACCTTTTGAGGACCCACAGGATTATCATGAACGCTGCCATGAGGTGCAGCAGAACATGGCTATAGTTGAGACCAATGGGGTTGATTTTGTTGTATTTCAGATGACGGGTTTCACCAGGAGGTGGTGGACGTATTATACATTGACTAGACTAGTTGGATTGCCTGCATTTATCTAGGAGAAGTTATCTCAGATATTTCTGGAGAATTTCCCTCCTATCACACTAAGAGAGGATTACCGCAAGCAATTTGAGCATCTATAGTAGGGAGTATGACGGTTACTCAGCATGATTCCTATTTTGTGGATTTGGCCCGACATGCTCTCCTTTTACTACCTACTGAGGGAGAGGGAGTGAGGAGGTTTATTGAGGGACTCGCTCACCCTATCAAGCTTTAGATGGCCAAGGAGGCCAGAAGTGAGATTTCTTTTCAGGGAGCTGCTAATATCGTGAGGAGAATCGAGATGGTTCTTTCATAAAAGAGAGGGTATAGGTCTTATAAGAGGCCTCATCAGTTCGGTGGTTTCAGTGGTGCCTCGTCTGGAGGCAGGGGTACTTTTGGTAGGGGTCATCCTCCCAGACTATTTCATTCACCACTTCATGCATCTCACGGTGCTTCAGGGAGTCACGGTCCTATTATGCCTTACTATGGGAAGCTAGCATTCAGTGCACATTCAGCTCCTATTAGTGCACCACCACTCCAGAGTTACTGCAGCGGTTATCCAGGCCATTTAGGTCAGCTTCAGCTTCAGTAGCCACGATATCATGATGGGTGTTATGAGTGTGGAAACATTGGTCACATCAGGAGTTATTGCCCTAGATTGGCGAGTAACAGATCTCGATAGGATTCACGTGCCATCATACCAGTAGCGGTTGCTTCACCGCCTGCTCAGCCATATAGAGGTAGGGGTCAGGCAACTAGAGGTGGAGGTCAGGACATTAGAGGTGGAGGTTAGGCCATTAGAGATGGAGGCCAACAAGTTAGAGGCTGTCCCAGGGACGCAGTTCAGAATGGTGGGGCTCAGCCCCAATTTTATGCTTTTCCAGCTAGGCCTGAGGCCAAGTCATCTAATGTTGTGATCACAGGTATTATACCAGTTTTCCATAAAGATGCTTCAGTTTTATTTGATCTAGGATTCACTTATTCCTATGTGTCCTCCTATTTTGCTTCATATTTGGTTGTGGCTTGTGATTCTTTGAGTGCTTCTGTGTGTATCTACACCGGTGGGAGACTATGTTGTAGTAGATCATGTCTATCGTTCGTGTGTTGTTGCTATTGGTAGTCTTGAGACTAGTGTAGACCTTCTACTTCTTGATATGGTAGATTTTGATGTCATCTTGTGTATGGATTGGTTATCCCCTTGTCATGCTATATTGGATTATCATGCCAAGATAGTGACCCTAGCCATGCCGGGTTACCTCAGTTAGAGTGGAAAGGAACTCCTGGTCATTCTGCCAGCAGGGTTATTTCTTATATGAAAGATTGGCATATGGTAGAGAAAGGGTGTCTAGCCTATTTGGCTTATATTCGAGATCCCAGTGCAGATGATCCTTCTATGGACTCAGTCCCAGTTGTTCGTGAATTTCTAGAAGTATTTCCTACAGATCTGCCGGGGATACCACCCGACAGAGATATTGACTTCTGTATTGATTTGGCTCCGGGCACTCAGCCTATTTCGATTCTACCATACCGTATGGCCTCATCGGAGTTGAAAGAATTGAAAGAGCAGTTACAAGACTTGCTTGATCAGGGATTCATTAGACCCAATATCTCGCCCTGGGGCGCACCAGTACTATTTGTAAAGAAGAAAGATGGCTATATGCGGATGTGTATAGATTATCAATAGTTGAACAAGGTCACTATCAAAAATAAATATCCGCTGCCAAGAATTGATGACTTATTTGATCAGATTTAGGGTGCCAAGGTATTTTCGAAGATCGATTTGAGGTCTGGTTACCAATAGTTGAAGATTAGGGCATCTGATGTCCCTAAAACAGCTTTTTGGACTCGGTATGGTCATTAAGAATTCCTAGTGATGTCATTTGGGCTGACAAATGCCCTAGCAGTATTTATGAATTTGATGAATCGGGTGTTCAAGCCTTATTTCGATTCTTTTATGGGTGTATTCATTGATTATATATTGATTTACTCGAGCAGTCGATAGGTGAAACATATTCGGTGGGTGCTTCAAGATTTGAAGAATAATCAGTTATATGCTAAATTTTCAAAATGTGAATTTTGGTTAGACTCAGATTCCTTTTTAGGGCATGTTGTATCAGCAGACATCATAAAAGTGGATCCTAAGAAGATTGAGGCTATTTAGAATTGGCCTAGACCTACTTCAGTTACAGAGATCCGGAGTTTCCCGGGTTTAGCAGGTTATTATCGTCGGTTGGTGGAATGGTTTTTATCTATAGCAAGCCCATTGACCAGACTGACCCAAAAAGGTTTCCCATTTAGATGGTCAGATGAGTGTGAGTTGATCTTTCAGAAGCTCAAGACTGCTTTGACTACGACGCCAGTGTTGGTATTACCCACATGTTCAGGATCGTATACGATATATTGTGATACATCTCACATTGGGCTTGGTGCTGTATTAATGCAAGATGGTAGGGTGATTTCATATGCGTCACGGCAGTTGAAAGTTCACAAGAAGAATTATCCTGTTCATGACTTAGAACTGGCAGCCATTGTTCATGCGTTGAAGATTTGAAGGCATTACCTTTACGGTGTCTTGTGTGAGGTATTTACTGATCATCGTAGCCTTCAGTATTTGTTCAAACAAACTGATCTTAATTTGAGGCAAAGAAGATGGTTGGAGTTGTTGAAAGACTATGATATCACCATTTTGTATCACCCCAGAAAGGCCAAGTGGTAGCCGATGCTTTGAGTAGAAAGGCTGTGAGTATGGGCATTCTTGTGTATATTTCGGTTGGTGAGAGGCCATTAGCTGTAGATGTTCGGACTTTGGCTAATCGGTTTGTGAGGTTAGATATTTAAGAACCCAGTCGGGTTCTAGCTTGTAAAATCGCTTGGTTTTCTTTATATGAGCGCATCAGAGAGAGGCAGTATGATGATCCTCAATTACATGTCCTTAAGGACACGGTGAGGCACGGTGATGCCAAACAGGTTGTTGTGGGGGAAGATAGAGTTTTGCAAATGTAGAGTCGTATTTGTGCGCCTAATGTGGATGGGCTTCGTGAATTAATTCTTGAAGAGGCACACAGTTCCGGGTATTCTATTCATCCAGGTAACGCCAAAATGTATCAAGATTTGCGGCAACATTATTGGTGGAGGAGAATGAAAAAGGATATAGTTGCATATGTATCTTGGTGTTTGAATTGTCAGCAAGTTAAATACGAGCATCCGAGACCTGGTGGAAATGGGTGCGTATCACCATGGATTTTTTTGTTGGACTCTCATGGATTTGGAGAAAATTTTACATTGTTTGGGTCATTGTGGACAGGTTGACCAAGTCAGCACATTTCATTCCAGTGGTAGCTACCTATTCTTCAGAGAGGTTAGGTGAAATTTACATTCGTGAGACTATCCTCCTACATGGTGTGCCCGTGTCTATTATTTCAGATCGAGGTACTCAATTTACTTCACACTTCTAGAGGGCTGTACTACGTGAATTAGGAACGCGGGTTCAGTTGAGTATAACATTTCATCCATAGACAGACGGACAGTCAGAGCGCACTATTCCGATATTGGAAGATATGCTTCACGCTTGTGTTATAGACTTTGGAGGTTCTTGGGATCATTTCTTGCCACTTGCGGAGTTTGCTTATAATAATAGCTACTAGTCGAGCATTCAGATGGCTCCATATGAGGCATTATATGGAAGGCAATGTCGTTCGCTAGTTGGCTGGTTTGAACTGAGAGAGGCTCAATTATTGGGTATCGATTTGGTATAGGATGCCTTGGATAAGGTCAAGATTATTCAGGATAGACATCGCACAACTCAGTCTAGGCAAAAGAGTTTTGCCGACCGTAAAGTTCGTGATATTTCATTCATGGTTGGAGAAAGAATATTGCTTTGGGTTTCACCTATGAAAGGTGTAATGAGGTTTGGAAAGAAAGGCAAGTTGAGCCCTAGGTATATCGGACCCTTTGAAATTCTTGAAAGGTTAGGTGAAGTAGCCTACAGGCTTGCATTACCACCTAGTTTATCAGCGGTTCATGCGTTTTTCCATGTGTCTATGCTTCGGAAATATCATGGTGATCGGTCCCATGTGTTAAATTTCAGCTCAGTCCAATTGGATAAGGATTTGACTTATGAGGAGGAGCCGGTGGCTATTCTAGCCCGCCAGGTCCGACAGTTGAGGTCTAAGAGTTATCCTTCAGTTCGGGTGCAATGGAGAGGTTAGCCGGTAGAGGCATCTACCTGGGAGTCCGAGTCGGACATGCGAAGTAAATATCCACACCATTTGTCCAGCTCAAATACTTTTTCTAACTCCGTTCGAGGACGAACGTTTGTTTTAGAGGTGGAGAATGTGATGACCCAAAATTTCATGTTTACATTTAATAAGTAATGATGTGTTCTATGACCTCAAAAATCACTAATTATCATTCCTCGACTTGCGTACACAGTCCGTATAAATTTCCGAAAAATGTTTATGTGAAAAATGGATTAAAATGTGAAATGGAGTTTTAAAACTCAGCTGAGTTGACTCTGGTCAACATTTTTAGAAAACAGACTTGAATCAGTGTTTTCACAGTTTTGGTAGGTCCGTATTGTGATTTGGGACTTGGGCGTATGCCCGGAATCGAATTCCGAGGTCACTAGCCCGAGATATGGAATTTTGATGAAACATTAAAAGCTTGAAAGATTAATGATTTTTAAGAAATTACTGATGTTGGATTTATTGACCCCGGGTCTGTATTTCGGATCCGGAGCCCGGTATAGGTCCACTATAATATTTATGACTTGTCTGCCGAATTTGGTGAGAATAAGAGTCGATTTGACGTGATTCAGACGTCGGGATGTAAAAATATAAGTTTTAAAGTTTTCTTGAAAATTTCCTTTGATTTGGTGTCCGACTCATAGTCCTAGGTGTAGTTTGGTAATTTGATCGCGCGAGCAAGTTCTTATGATATTTCAGGACTTGTGTGCATGGTTGGTTTGGAGCCCCGAGAGCTCGAGTGAGTTTCGGATAGGCTACGGGTTGATTTCGGACTTAGGAAATCTAGTTTTCTGCATACTTCAAGCTTTTGGTGTGTTCTTCTTCGCATTCGCGAAGGTACTCTCGCGAACGTGAAGAGCAATTTGGGGCTGGCACGNTCACTCGTCCAAGATATGGAATTTTGATAAAACATTAAAAGCTTAAAAGCTTAATAATTTTTAAGACATTACTGATGTTGGATTTATTGACACTGGGTCCGTATTTTGGTTCCGGAGGACGGTATAGGTCCACTATAATATTTATGATTTGTCTGCCGAATTTGGTGAGAATCGGAGTCGATTTGACGTGATTCAGATGTCAGGTTGTAAAAATATAAGTTTTAAAGTTTTCTTTAAAATTTCCTTTGATTCGGTGTCTGACTCGTAGTTCTAGGTGTTACTTTGGCGATTTGATCACGCGAGCAAGTTTGTATGATGTTTCAGGACTTGTGTGCATGGTTGGTTTGGAGCCTCGAGGGCTCGGGTGAGTTTCGGATAGGCTACGGGATGATTTCGGACTTAGGAAATCTGGTTTTCTGCTGACTTCAGGCTTCTGGTGTGTTCTTCTTCCTGTTTGCGAAGGTACTATCATGAACGCGAAGAGAGAATTGGGGCTAGCACATTTTGTGCTTCGCGTTCGCGAGAGAGTGAACGTGTTCGCGAAGGCTTGAGGTGCAAAGCTTCGCGTTCGCGAAGGGAAAGAGGCTAACCAGGAAAATTGCCTTCGCGTTCGCGAAGGCCAAGCCAGGCAAGCTTTGCGTTCGCGAAGTAGCCCTCGCGTTCGTGAAGAGTAAAATTGGTCAGTAGAAATTTGTGCTTCGCGAACGCGAGGCACTGACCGCGTTCTCGAAGGGTAAAAATCCAAGAAACAGAACTTAAGTTCTGGAAATGGGGTTTCGACCCATTGTCAACTATTTCCAATTTTTGAGCTCGGGTAAGGCGATTCTTGGGCGATTTTCACAGGAAGACATTGGGGTAAGTGTTCCTTATCCTATATTAATTATATTTCATGATTTCATACTCATTTACATCATGAATCCGTGAATTTATTGAAGAAAAATGAGATCTTTATAAATTCTTCCAAAAACAAAAATTTAAGATTTGAAGGTCTATTTGACATCGGAATTGGATAAATTTTATATTGTTGAACTCGTATCGGAATGGGTGTTCGAATTTCATAAGTTTTTTTGAGATTTGAGATGTGGGTCCCACTGTCGAATATTTTAATGAATTTCGGATTTTTATCGTGCAAATTAGTAAATTCATAAGAAATTAATTCCTATAATTCGTATTGAGTATATTGAATTGTTTGTGAATAGATTTGAAGCTTTTGGAGATAAATTTAGAAGGAAAAGTGGTGGTTGAGTAATTGATTGGAATTTTCAAAGCGAGGTAAGTATTATGGTTAACCTTGACTTGAGGGAATAGAACCCTTAAACTATTTGTTATGTGAAATTCATGCGAACGGCGTATAGGCGAGGTCATGAGTGTCTATACGTCGTCAAATTAATTGCTTGCATAATTACTTGAAAAATCATAAACCGTTTAAAATCATGAATTAATTGTTATAAAAATTGTTTCTCTCCTATTCTTTGTAAAATATTAGCTCTTGAATTCCTGCAATAATTGCTACATGCTTATTTGATTTGTATGCATTAATTTCTACTTAACATTTAGCACAATAAATATTAAACTGCCTATTTTCTCTCTTATTTTCATAATAAATTGTTATTTGTCATTGTTTGGTTCATAGATAAATTATAATTATTGTGTGCCTTGATTGGATTGGGGGATCGGATTGCACACCATAACAGACTTATTTAAAAGTCGCCTTAGCATTGGTGTGGTTACTATTGGATTGGTCATGAGTGTTGTGGTTAAAGTAAGTGACCCGCCTTAGCCTCGTCACTATTTCATCGAGGTTAGGCTCAGCACTTACCAGTACATGGGGTCGATTATACTGATACTACACTCTGCACTTCTTGTGTAGATTTTGGAGTTAGTCCCAGCGGCGTACCATAGACTTGCTCGGATTTTAGCTACTCAGAGGAGACTTGAGGTACAACTGCATTGTGTCCGCAGTTCTGAAGTTCGTGTCTACTTTACTTTAGCTGTGTGTTTGTTTCCAGATAGCTTTATTTTATTCAGACCTTTATTTGTATTATTCTATAAGCTCATGCACTTATGACACCAAATTCTGGGATGGTATTTAGACACAGTTATTTTTATGGATTATTCACTAAATTTTAAACCTTACTTCCGCAATTGTTTCTTTGTTATTAATAAATTTAAGAATTGTTTAAAATGCTAATATTATTCTAACGTTGGCTTGCCTATGAAATGTTCGGCACCATCACGGTCCGAAGGTGGGAATTTCGGGTCGTGACATTTTTATTTTACTAATTGCTTCTGCAATTTCTCTAGAGCTTTTTATTAAATTATCTAGTTTTTTCCTTTTATCAGGGAAGTCATCTTTCGCCTTTAGAGCATTATATTCCTTTTCAATAGAACTTAATTTATTTTGTAAATTATGTAGTTCTATAGTTTTATCATTTTTACTAGTGTTGGCTTGGTTTAATGATGTATCTACTTTTGAAATTGTTAATTTATTTTTAAGCTAATCTTCGATCTTTTCTAGAAGCTTATCAATAAAATCGAATCTTTCACTTAATTCAGGAAACCTCTCTTTAGAAAATTCTGGAAGTTTTATTATTGGATGTGTTTCCATTTCAGGGTTTGTTATAGACCTTGTGGGAATCCCTAATTTATTGGTATCCTTTAGCTAGTTTGATACCACATGTAATAGATTATTAGTGTAATTATTTTATATAATAATTTTATTAATATCTTTATTAGTTGGTTCACTTTCAATGTGGATGCTTACTCTTTTGAAAAGGGAAGCTGTAATTACTGCATTTTGAACTGATATTAGAATTTCTTTTAAGGGTGGTGTAGTGGATTCTATTATACCTTTGTTTTTGGTATACCATTTATTAACTAACATTTGAAGGGATTACGTTTTATTTGGAATCTGTCCTGTTGTTTCAAACCATTTAAAGAATTCAATATTACATTTGATTCTTTTTAAATNATTTGGAATCTGTCCTGTTATTTCAAACCATTTAAAGAATTCAATATTACATTTGATTCTTTTTAAATCTTTAATCCATTTAACTTTAAAAGATAATCTTTGTTTTAAGGAATATGTACCTACGTACCATTTTTTATTAATAATATTGTTGGCGTGTAACCACTGAGCATCTAGACTTTTCCAATCTATTTTAAAGTCATCTGCTCAGATTACAGTCAATTGATCTACTGTTTCTGCAGTTGGGCTAGTTGCTACAAAGGGTTTATTTTGATAAATAACTTGGGGAACAGTTTTGTTAAAGTCTACTCCCTTATGTTTTGTGTTAATTACTTCAATTAACTCTTCATTACTTTTGTTACTTCCATTATCCTTCGGGGGTTTGGAAGAAGAAGGTCTAGCAAAGGACATTTTTCTACTGGAAAAAGCTTCACTAGTTGAGCCTGATCTTAAAAACTTTAAGTCAATGGCTCATGTTGGATATTGAATGACTTGTTCGAAGAATGAACTCTCAGGTTCATATTTTGGTTGAGTGATGGCGTCAAAACTCCATTCATCTTTTGACAAAATGTTATCCCATTGAATAATTCTAGGGACGAAGGTGTTACTGTGCTATTGATTTGCTTCCTTGAGCATAGTAACTCCTTTATTACTTTCGATTTTAGCTTTTGGAGCTAAGGTTGTTTTCATTAGTCTGTAATAAACTCTGTGTATTATAGCTATTTCTCTTGTATTAACTTTGCTATTCATATATAATTTTTATATTAAGAGTTAATGTATCCAAAATGTTCTGGTCATTTATGTCAATTGTTATAACAATTAAAGTATACCGGGCCTTGGGCTAGGTTACTTTCCAGAACTCCAAATAATGAATCATCAAAGTTCAATAATAGGTCATCTCTTAATAAGAGACAGAGAAGGGTGTCTAAACCTAATCTATATAAAGGTTTGACTGCCACTTGTACTAATCCAATGTGAAGGAAATTAAATTTCTTTCTATATTGTTGAATATCATGTGCATCAAATAATTTGATTGTTTCTATCGAGTTATTGATGGCAACAGTTGATTCGCAAGTTTTGATGTTATAGTTTTTTATAAAATCAACCTTTCCAGTATGGCATATTATATTATAGGATTCTCTTGGAATACTCCAGTTTTGTAAATCGTTTTCTATTTTGGCAATATTGGTTACTGTTAGAGATTGGTTTATTTTATTAAGAATATTATTTTTATCAGAATTATTCACTTTAAAACTGGATTGTGCACCTATTGATACAAATTTTTATTGCTTTTAAATTAAATAAAATATAAGTTCTTTGGATTTATTACCAACAAGCAATTGTTTGCAATTATTTATTTCGTCTGTTATTTCTAACATAGTCTGTTTTCTTGGTTTGATAAAAATAAGGTCTTTATAAATCTGAATATTGTAATGACCCGGCCGGTCGTTTTGAGAATTTGAGCCACGATCCCCTAATAACAGTTTTCCCCACGTTTCTGTCCGCTATTGAGACTTGCCGGAGTGATTGGAGTTTTGGGACACTTAGTCCCTAGTTGTGAGTTTAAGCCTTAGAGTTTGGACCGTAGTCAGAACTATGTGAAGACAGATCCAGAATGGAATTCTGTCAACTCTGTTAGCTCCGTTGAGTAGTTTTGGGGTTAGGAGCGCATCTAGAATGTGTTTTGGAGGTCTGTAGTAGATTTAGGCTTGAATTGGCGAAAGTTAGTTTTTTGGCAATTTCGGCCGATAGTTGAAATTTTGATATCGAGCTCGGAATGGAATTCCGAAGGTGGCTGTAGGTTCGTAGTGTCATTTGTGACCTGTGTATAAAATGTGAGGTCATTCAGACTAGATTTGATGTGGTTTGGCATCGTTTGTAGAATTTGAAAAGTTTTAATGATTTTGGTGTTGTTCGATGTGGTTTGAAGGCTCGACTAAGTTTGTATGGTGTTATAAGATTGGCTGGTAGTTTTGGTTGAGGTCCCGAGGGCCTTGGGTGTGTTTCAGATGCTTAACGGAATAAATTTGGACTTAGGAAAAATCTGGTGCTTTTTGTTGGTTCTGTTGTAATCGCACCTGCGCAAGGCTGCCCGCAGGTGCGAGAAAATTGGCGCAGAAGCGGAGTTGGGTGGATTGGTTAGGGNTTGTATGGTGTTTTAGGATTGGTTGGTATGTTTGGTTGAGGTCCCGGGGGCCTTGGGTGTGTTTCAGATGCTTAACGGAATGAATTTGGACTTAGGAAAAATCTGGTGCTTTTTGTTGGTTCTGTTGTAATCGCACCTGCGCAAGGCTGCCCGCAGGTGCGAGAAAATTGGCGCAGAAGCGGAGTTGGGTGGATTGGTTAGGGGTCGCAGGTGCGTGAGAAAAGGCCGCATCTGCGATGTCCGCAAATGCGCAAGACTGTTCGCAAGTCCGCAAGTTACGCAGAAGAGGAGGGGATTTCCGCAGGCACGCACGCGCGGGTGCGGCCCTTTCGTCGCAGGTGCAAAGGCAGCGGGGGCAAGTGAATTGCACAGATGCGCACTTTTTCCGTACAAGCGCACCTGCAAGTGTGAGCCCAGGTTCCGCAGGTGCAGAAATACCTGGGCAGTGGTTAAAACCGAAGGGCTTCGCGATATTTGTCATTTTTGACTTTGCAAACTCGGTTTAGGGCGATTTATGAGAGCATGTTTGAGGCATTTCTTGAGGTAAGTCCCTTGTGCTAATTTTTGATCAATAATCTTGCTTTGCCATGTATTTTCCCACCTAGTTAGTGTGTATTTAAGGTGGAAATTGGAAGTTGGAGGCTAGGGATTTGGAAGTTTGATTTGTGGATTTGGAGGACCATTTGGTGTCGGATTTTAGTAATTTGATATGGTTAGACTCGTGAGTGAATGGGTGTTCAAAATTTGTAATTTGTACCCGATTTCGAGACGTGGGCCCGGGGAGACGTTTTGGGCGTTTTTCCTAATTTCACGCTTTAGCTCCGAATTAATTAGTTACATTTGTTACTTGTAGTTATATTTATATTATTCAATTAATTTGAATATATTCAGGCCATTTGGAGCCGGATACTAGTGGCAAGAACGTGATATCGAGTTGATTTGAGCGGTTCGAGGTAAGTGGCTTGCCTAACCTTGTGTTGGGGACTTTCCCCCTAAGGATGTTTGATATTAATTGATGTGTGGGCGTCGTGTACGTGAGGTGACGAGTACATACACGTGCTATTATTGCAAAAATCCCATTTTTCCTTTCTAAATCATAAACTGTTTTTCCTTATTAAATTGCAATAATACGTTTAATTGTTAAACTTAGACTAGAGAAGCATGCTTACGTGTTTTTAACTGCCTATTTGACATTTTGTGTGCCATACTTAGTTAAGTCCCTATTTTCCTTATCTGTGTTCAGTATAAATTGTATAACTCGATATCATACCTGCCATTTCATCTTGCGTTGCATATTTAAATTGGGACTACGGACGTATTCCGGGAGATCCCCCCTGTCTTGTATATTTATTTTGGGACTACGCACGTATTTCGGGAGATCCCCCAGCACTGTATATTTACTTTGGGACTACGGATGTATTCCAGGAGATCCCCCAGCACTATATATTTACTTTGGGACTACAGACGTATTCCAGGAGATCCCCCGANTCTTCGCGATCACGAAGAACGCCAGGAGCAACAGGTAACAGCAGAAAACCATTTCCACTAGACTATTTGTACGGGACGATATCTCGGGAGATTCCCCATTGTGTCTACCTTGTTCTGAGCCGAGAGCTCCCTTAACTGTTATATTTTCGAGAATTTCATTAACTATGTTACCATAAACTTTACTTATATCTTTTACTGTTTAATTTATTATATTTACTCCGGTAGGGCCTTGACCCGACCTCGTCACTACTCGACCGAGGTTAGGCTTGGCACTTACTGGTATCATTGTGGTGTACTCATGCCCTTTCCTACACATGTTTTTGTGTGCAGATCCAGGTACGAGCTATCAGCCTTGGGGTTAGTTCGTGCTGCTGATTCTAGGAGACTTCAAGGTACTTCTGCTTGCGTCCGCAGATCTTCGAAGTCCCCTTCTACTCCCTCACCTAGAGACTTTATTTATTATCTTCAGACTTTTGTATAGAGCTGCATAGATTATACCAGCTTGTGACTTAGTGATATTCCGGGTCTTGGGAAATTATTTTGTATATGCCAAGTGGTACTACTCTTGGCTATTCACAATATGCTGTTTATCTTCAAAATGTTGTATTTTCTTTATATTGTTTGTAATATTAGGCTTACCAAGTCGTAAAGACTAGGTGCCATCACGACACCTTACGGAGGGTTAATTTGGGTCGTGACAAATATTGAATTTAGCAATAAAAGTTTTTCTGTCATTTTTTCTTAATTGCTTTAAAAGCAACCATTTGTTTTTATTGTATAGTTTTATTCTTTTAAAGAAAGGATGGTTTTTCATTAAAGAAAACTTTTCAAAGTTTTATCAGTATTTTGAGAAAGCATACTACCTTTAAGGCGTAAGTCTACTATCTCTGTTATCTTATCATGTATCATAAGTCTTAACAGTTCTACAATGTTCTTAACTGTATAGTGTCTACTATTTATCTTCTTCGTTACTAGGTGATCTTTTCTTAAGTTATCTTGGTCGTGTTCTTAGTTCTAAGTTATCTTGGGGGATGGGGATTAAATGTGTTAACTGTGTCCTATTGTGTCCTGTCTCTGACGACACTCTATAGCCTATGGACGACGGCAACTGACGGTAGTTTAATAAGGTTTAATCGACAACCTACAAGGATCCCTCACACTATGAACATAGAGCGATAACCTCACACTATAGAATAAGATCTGAAGTTTTTAAAGAAGATGATCAGTAAACCTATGCAGAGATGAACAATATATAATAATTAAGATCTATAATATGAACATGATAAGAAGATTTCGACGAACCCTAAAGATAATATAAAAGGTTTAGCCTATCATACTTAGCAACATGGCTCTGATACCATAAAGAGATCGTAGGTTTTATCATTTAAACTGATAAAATAAATGCGAAATTAAAATATTAAGACAGAAATACTTACTTGATAAATGTTGATAAAAGCTTTATTCAAACATACGTAAACATTTTACATAGGGGAGAGAAAAGATAGAGAGAGAACCTTGGGAAATGTTTCGATGCTTTGATTATAATTTTTGAAGTCATGGCTCTAATACTATAAAGAGGATCATAGGTTTTATCATTTAAACTGATAAAATAAGTGCAGAATTAAAATATAAAGACAGCAATACTTACTTGATAAAAGTTGATAAAAGCTTTATTCAAACACACATAAACATTTTACAGAGGGGAGAGAAAAGATAGAGAGAAAATCTTGGGAAACTTTTGGATTGGAGTCTGTCCTTTTTAATAAAACTTTTAAGTTTTAGATCTGTATATAAGTCAAGACCTGTTACATTAATAAAACTGATTAAATCACCATAAGTAAGATTATCATAAAGGATTTGTCCCTTAAATCTATCTTTGATTTTTGTTCTTGCTTTTTCGGCAAATAATCTTGGTAGACCGCTGATGAATCTTTCTTTCCAGAAAGCACTACCACAGTCTTCTCTAATCATTACTTTTTCTATGAACATGCCTTTATACCACCTAAAATCTGTTAATTTTGGGCAGCTATGATTGTTAAGAAGTTCTAAACTCCTATCTTGGAAAAGTTTTGGTTCTCCAATAAAGTGTTTAGCAACACAATAGATTAAAATTGCAGAAGCATCTTCTCTAGTTTCTTGTTCTGCAACTTGTATTCCTGATTTGGTTTTTACTATAGTTGCAACTGTAGTGGCTCCTAAGATTTGATTTTTATTTTCTTCGGAAAGATAATTGTCCCACCAATTTTTTAACATTCAGTGAATCCTGAAATTATTAATGTTGCATCATATTTATCTGATGCATTTTTCATTTTATAAGTAGTGACTGCTATTCCAATTTCATGAATTATTTTTATAGATTTGGCTTTCTGCTAAACCATCTATGTTCCATTCGGTGATTCCAGTTCCATTGTGACTAGGGCTAGTTAGGTAGATATCTTCTTCAAATTGTACATCTGGGAATGATGCTCTACCATAATAGTTCTTTTTGTTAGAATGTGTTGGGTCATTAGTAATTCTATTGATTCCGGAATCAACAGTTTTGATTGTAGAGATTGTTTTTATTTTAATAATTGCTTCTGCAATTTATCTAGCGATATTTATTAAATTATCTAGTTTTTTTCTTTTATCAGGGAAGTCATCTTTTGCCTTTAGAGCAGTATATTCCTTTTCAATAGAACTTAATTTATTTTGTAAATTATATAGATCTATAGTTTTATCATTTTTACTAGAGTTGGCTTGGTTTAAAGATGTATCTACTTTAGAAATTGTTAATTTAGTTTTAAGTTGATCTTCGATCTTTTCTAGAAGCTTATCAGTAATATCAAATCTTTCACTTAATTTAGGAAACTTCTCTTTAGAAAATTCTGGAAGTTTTATTATTGGATGTGTTTCAATTTTAGGGTTTGTTATGGACCTTGTGGGAATCCCTAATTTATTGGTATCCTTTAGCTGGTATGATACCACATGCAATAGATTATTAGTGTAATTATTTGGTACAATAATTTTATTAATATCTTTGTTACTTGGTCCACTTTCAATGTGAACACTTTCTCTTTTGAAAGGGAAAGCTGTAATTGTCACACCTCCTTTTTTTCCGAGCAGTTAGGGGTAGAGAGTTTTTCCAATTAAAGTGACCTTAATCGAAATGGGATTATTTATTTAATTTAGAGTCGCCACTTGGAATAAGTTATGATGTCCCAAGTCACCGATTTATTTTAAAATCCCAAATCAAGGAAATTGACTCTATTTATGATCCGCGAACACAGAAGACTGGGTAAGCAATTCTGTTAACCTGGGAGAAGGTGTGAGGCACTCCCAAGTTCCGTGATTTTAGCACGGTCACTTAACAATTAATACTTGGCCTAATTATCTGATTTTTTTATTATTATGTTTTTACTTTTTAATTATCTGATTTATTACCTGTTTTAAACCTATTGTGCATTTTACCTTTGACCGCTTTTAATTATGTATTTAAATAGATTTTTAGTATTTATGGAGTTATTTCTTAAACAAGTTACGATGTCGTACACTTGTCGTTTGGTACACATTGCAAATCGCGACACGTGAAATGCACGAGCGATTTACAACATGTTTATTATTATTATTTGAAATTATGGTCATATCGCGTGAAACGCGCACTCGAATTGGGATTTACGTTTCATGACCATGCCACGGGAACCGTACCCATGGCCACGATAATTTATTAATCACGCCTAAAGCAAGCTACGAAGTTTATTAATTATTTGTCTTAAACTAATTTGAGATTTGTATAGCCATAGGAGTATGTCATTGTAGAAGAGTATGAAATAGATTAAATTAATTATTCAAGAACTACAAAAAAGGGCCATTGTATGAGATTAATGGGCCTAGCAGATTTCATGTTTTGGCCCAAAAATAAAATAACTTTCTTCATTAGCTTATAGTAACCTCACAACTCCACTTCCTTCAACAACCGATGTGTCTAGGCCTAAACATTGGATTTTCATCAGTGACATAATTCTAGTTAAACTTGTTTAACAACTTAACTCTATACTTTAGACAATTGACAGCTGAATTTAAAACAAAGATGGAACTACTAAAGCTCATTTATTAACACATGAAGGACTAAATAACCAAATAGAGACATAACATTGCTTGATCTTACATTTCAATAAGAATTTCTTTTTTCTTTTATGAACAATCACAACTCACTTATCAATTAGCAAATTTCATTAAACCATTCATGGAACATGAATCCTTCTTTAAGAGAACATGCTAATGAACTAAAATAAATATACAAAGAGGAAGCTCAAAAATTGGCATGTTTAACAGAGAATAATTTCATTCATTCAAGATATAAATGAACACCAAAGAACACCAAAAGAAAAAGAAGAAACTCATATCATTAATCAAAACAAGATAAGAAGTGGGCCTCAAAAATTGAATCTGAAACTTTACGATTTTACAGCTTTGAATCTTAAACTCATGCAGACCGCACGCAAGACTTCAAACGGAGCATC
>AWOL01S0023026.1:20339-34000 GCA_000715115.1 Nicotiana otophora | reverse complement strand
TATATATATATATATATATATATATATATATATATATAAGTGTAACAAAGCTAAAGAATATATATTACATTTTAAAAATATTTACATAGTAGAAGGTGATAAAAGTTCAAATATAGTCAAAATTTAGGTGCTCATAGTAATTACTTCATTTTGAACTGGTATTAGAATTTCCTCTAAGGGTGGTGTAGTGGATTTTAGTATACCTTTATTTTTGGTATAGCATTTATTAACTAACATTTGAAGGGATTGCTTTTGATTTGGAATTTGTCTTCTTATTTCAATNACTTCATTTTGTACTGGTATTAGAATTTCCTCTAAGGGTGGTGTAGTGGATTCTATTATACCTTTGTTTTTGGTATACCATTTATTAACTAACATTTGAAGGGATTGCTTTTGATTTGGAATTTGTCTTGTTATTTCAAACCATTTAAAGAATTCAATATTACATTTGATTCTTTTTAAATATTTAATCCATTTATCTATAAAAGATAATCTTTGTTTTAAGGAATACATATCTACATACCATTTTCTATTAATAATATTGTTGGGGTGTAACCACTAAGCATCTAGACTTTTCCAATCTATTTTAAAGTCATCTGCTCGGATTACAGTCATATGATCTACTGTTTCTGCAGCTGGGCTAGTTGCTACAAAGGGTTTATTTTGATGAATAACTTGGGGAACAGTTTTGTTAATGTCTACTCCCTTAAGTTTTGTGTTAATTTCTTCAATTAACTCTTCATTACTTTTGTTACTTCCATTATCCTCCGGGGGTTTGGAAGAAGAAGGTCTAGTGTCACGACCCAAAATCCTACCACAGGCGTCATGATGGCACTTAGTCTCTAAGACTAAGTAAGCCGATTATAATTACAATTCAAGCCAATTTTCTTTTATATATAAACCAACATCGGAAATAATTACAAATATAATAACCTCTCAGGACTGGTAATACTGAGTCACGAACTCTAACTGGATACATGTAATGATCTCAAGGATCGAATATACAATCTTGTTCGAATAAGAGTTAGCAGTATAATAAAATAGAAAGACTCCAAGGTACTGCGACGACCAAGTAGCTCTACCTTGAATCCCTGCGATCAACACACTAACTCTGCCCGAGTCCGGTATCTCCAATACCTGGCTCTGCACAAAAATGTGTAGAAGTATAGTATGAGTACACCACGGTCAGTACCCAGTAAGTATCAAGACTAGGAGTAGTAACGAGGTACAGTCGAGACACTCACTAGCCTAATAACTTGTGCAATATAGTATACAAAAATAATAGGAAATAAATAATAATGATGTCAAAAATAATCAATCAGTGATATACATATCAGGGTGACAACAACACCATAAATATTGCGCAACATATAATGAATACAAGTACAACAATTAATCAAGTCCTTCTAATATAAACCTTTCGCCTATATGTTTTTCAAATAGAAATCTTCAGGATATAGTACTTTCAAATAAATCTCTTTCAAATATAATTTCTTCAAATAAATATCTTTCAAATAAATCTTTTTCGAATAAAAGCCACCATGTGACACAACATTTCAAAATCATAAAATACGGGTCTCGGCTCACTTTCATATTTCCACCGCACCTCATGCCAGTTTCTCTATCAGAACCGCACGGAAAACTCATGTGCCAAATATCATCATCATTTAACCACGGAACCTAGTGCCCACATTTCATATCACAACTGCACGAAAACTTCACGTGCCAATATCATCATTATTTACTCACGGTACCTCGTGCCCACATTTAATATCACAACTGTACGGACAGTTCACGTGCTAATATAATCATTATTTATTCACGGTACCTTGTTCCCACATTTCATTTCATAATCCGTCTGGCAATAACCACAGGTTCCTAAATTTCAACATAGATCAGAGTATTATCAATTTACCACCAACAAGACAAATTGCACAAGGTATAAAAATAAACACAAGGAAAATCACAACATCACATGAAAATTACCAACATAATAACCCCACATCATCACATATCATCCATGACAATAGACACCCTTATCTCTCCTATAGCCACCCTTATCACTCCTATAATAGCCTCCCTTATACCTCCCCCGTGACAATATTAATAGCCACCCTTATCGCTCTTTTAGCCACCCTTATCACTCCTATAATAGCCTTCATTATCCCTCCGCATTGACAATATCATTAGCCACCCTTATCGCTCCTATAGCCACCCTTATCTCTCCTATAGCCCCCCTTATCGCTCCGCCCAGACAATATCCCAACACACTAAACAATAGTGAAATGCAACCTTTATACCCACATAATATCAACAGTGAAATGCCACCCTTATATACTCAAAATAATAACTCAAATAACACAACAATTTACACGGAATATTATCACGGCAACATAACAAAATCAATTCATATCACAATTTGCCCAATGGCCACAACATTTCCAAAGATATAACAAAATCAATTAATTTCACAACAAATAGCCCAAGGCTCCACACAATATGTATGACACCTCAAAATAACAACAGAGATGGAAAATACTCAGTATAGGACAACACCTTCATTAATTCAAATTCTTGATAATTATATAATGCCTCGGTTATAACTTATTTCATTAAGTATTTGTAGATAGAGAATCCATAATATAATTATTTCCAGGAAATATCAAATCACCAAACTCATGTAATTTACATAAATATTCAAGTAACAATCACATCAAGTTGTCATATAAAAATAAATTCAACAAACAAGGATTGAGTCATGGCAAATAGATGATTTAATAAATGCCAACAATTATCCAATTTACTACACAATAATGCCTACGACTTTAACCCAATAAAATTTGCACATATAAGCCTGAGTTCGTACTCGTCACCTCACGTATATGGCTTTTTAAGTTTCACAAATGGCACATAAGACTCGATGCCTAAGGGGTAATTCCCCCACTCAAGGTTAGGCAAGATACTTAACGTTTGAACTCAGGCTGATATTCCAAAATAGCTTTCTCACGTGAATAGACCTCCGGGCGGCTCCAATCTTTCTTGTGACTTAATTACATTACTAAAAGGTTCTGGAAATTCTAGAAACTACAATCTATTTAGAAACATAACAAAAGTGAACCATAATTAGAAATATTTTCATGATTTCAGCTCATTTGAGCATTTTATCAAACACTATGTGTGCAATTTTCGTTACAAGGTTCTTCTACAAGATTTCCTTCATTCCACAACCCAATCTTTACTTATTTGATATCAACAATCTTCCCACAAACCTTATTGGTACAATCATATATACATAATACTCTTACACCCAAGAATCATACCCTTAATCACCAATCTTTTATCCCAAACTCAAAATTGAAGACTAGGGGTTGAAGCTTACCTCTTTGATGAAGATCTTGTGATTAGCTTCCTTGATTCTTGAAGATTGGATGATTAGAATGTTAGGTTCCCTCATTCCCTCTCTAAAATGCTCTTACCTCTCTCTAAAACCCTTAGAAAAATATCCCAAAATAAAGCCCCAAAGCCTATTTATCAAAATGGGGTCGGGTTATGAAAATAGAAAAATTAACCCTCCGAAAGCAGGTCTGCAGTCGCATAATGGACCGCATAATGTGTATGCGGGCCGCACAATGGTCGCAAAATTAGGTTCCCGGAACTGGGCTGCTTTGGTCCATTCTGCGACCAGTTTGCGGTCGCATAACCACTTCTGCGATCGCATAATGGTCGCAGAATCGCATTCTGCCAGCCTTTGGTAATTTGGTCATAACTTCTTGTACGGATGTCCAAATGATGAACGGTTTGAAGAGCTAGAAACTAGACTCAAAGATATTTCCTTTGCTAACCATATAACACTTTGTATCATGAGAGTTATGCTTATTTAAAATTAGGTCTTGTGCGGACTCACTTGAAACTTTGGTCTATTATGAAATTTTCAACTTCTACATTCGATGCAGAAACCTATCGAATCAAGTGCGATTGACATAAAATTTTGCACACAAGTCATAAATGACATAAAGAACCTGTTTCAATTTATAGAATCGGATTCCGACCTCGTTATCAAAAATTCAACCTTCGATCGAACTTTCCGAAAATCGTCTATTTTCCAACTTTGGCCAAAATGCGTCGAATTGTCCTACGGACTTCAAAATACAAATCCAGACATATGCCTAAGTCTGAAATTACCGTACGAAGCTATTGACATCATTAAAATTCCATTCCGGGGTCGTTTGCTCAAAAGTCAACTCTCCGGTCAACTCTTTCTATTTAAGCTTCTAAATAAAAATTGTTCTTCCAATTTATTTCCGAATCTTCCGAAAATCAAACTCGACCACATCCTCGGGTCATAATACATATTATGAAGTTGCTCGAGACCTTAAGTTACTAAATGGAGTATTAATTCTTAAAACGACAAGTCGAGTCGTTACATCTAGTAAAGGACATTCTTCTACTGGAAGAAGCTTCACTAGCTGAGCCTGATCTTAAAAACATTAAGTCAATGGCTCCTGTTGCATATTGAATGACTTGTTGATGAATGAACTCTCAGGTTCATATTTTGGTTGAGTGATTGCATCAAAACTCCATTCATCTTTTGATAAATTTTCATCCCATTGAATCATTCTAGGGATGAATGTGTTACTCTATTCTTGGTTTGCTTCCATGAGCATAGTAACTTCTTTATTACTTTCGATTTTAGCTTTTGGAGCTAAGGTTGTTTTCATTAGTCTTTAATAAACTCTGTACATTATATCTATTTCTCTTATATTAACTTTGCTATTCATATTTTTTTGTTTTTATATTAAGAGTTAATGTATCCAAAACATTCTGGTCATTTATGTCAACTGAAAAGTTTGAATAACAATTAAAGTATACCCGGCCTTGGGCTAGGTTACTTTGCAGAACTCCTAATAATAAATCATCAAAGTTCAATAATCGATCATCTCCTAATAAGAGATGGAGAGGGGTGTCTAAACCTAATCTATAAAAAGGTTTGACTGCCACTTGTACTAATCCAATGTGAAGGGAACTAAATTTCTTTCTATATAGTTGAATATCATGTGCAGCTAATAACTTGATTGTTTTTATCGAGTTATTGATGGCAACTGTTGATTCACAAGTTTTGATGTTATAGTTTTTTATAAAATCAAACTTTCCAGTATGGTATATTGTATTATAGGATTCTCTTAGAATACTCCAATTTTGTAAATCGTTTTCTATTTTGGCAGTATTGGTTACTGCCAGAGAATGGTTTATGTTATTAACAATATTATTTTTATCTGAATTATTCATTTTAAAACTGGGTTGTGCGCCTATTGATACAAATTTTTATTTCTTTTAAATTAAATTAAATATAAGTTCTTTGGTTTTTATAACCAACAAGAAATTGTTTGCAATTATTTATTTCTTCTGTTATTTCTAACAAAGTCTATTTTCTTGGTTTGATAAAAACATGGTCTTTAAAAATTCGAATATTGTATTTAGCAATAAAAGTTTTTCTATCAATTTTTCTTAATTGCTTTAAAAGCAACCATTTGTTTTTATTGTATAGTTTTATTCTTTTAAAGGAAGGATGGCTTTTCATTAAAGAAAACTTTTCAAAGTTTTATCAGTATTTTGAGAAGCATACTATCTTTAAGGCGTAAGTCTACTATCTTTGTTATCTTATCATGTATCATAAGTCTTAACAGTTCTATAATGTTCTTAACTGTATAGTGTCTACTATTTATCTTCTTCTTTACTAGCTAATCTTCTCTTAAGTTATCTTGGTCGTGTTCTTAGTTCTAAGTTATTTTGGGGGTTGGGGATTAAACGTGTTAACTGTGTCCTGTTGTGTCCTGTCTCTGACGGCACTCCCTAGCCTGTGGACGACAGCAACTAACGGCTGTTTAATAAGGTTTAATCACCATCCTATAAGGATCCCTCACACTATGAACATAGAACGATAACCTTACACTATAGAATAAGATCTGAAGTTTTTAAAGAAGATGAACATTATAGAATAATTAAGATCTATAATATGAATATGATAACAAGATTTTGACGAACCCTAAAGATAGTATAAAAGGTTTAGCCTCTCATACTTAGCAACATGGCTCTGATACCATAAAGAGGATCATAGGTTTTCCTAATAATAGGAATGAAGTCTGCTACATAATTAAGGCTTCCTAAGAACCTTTGTAATTGGGTTTTATCTATGATTTCGTAGGAAAATTTAGATGAGAACTCAATGGCTCTACAGATTGGTTTATAAGTGCCTTGGTATAGGTCATGTCCTAAGAATCTAATAGTTGTTTGGAACAACTTAATCTTCTTAGCAATTACCACTAAACCGTTATGTTTTATAATTTTGAAAAAGGTATTAAGATGTTTAAAATGAGCATCTATATTTTCTGTGAATATTAATACGTCATCAATATAAACTATTGACATATTACTGTATGAATTAAATATATTGTTCAATATATTTTGGAATTCTGATGGGGCCTTTTTTAACCAGAAAGACATAACATTCCATTCATATTGTCCAAAGGGGATATTGAAAGCAGTTTTGTATTTATCCTTTTCGCTAATTTGAATTTTCCAAAATCCTAACTTTATATCAAATTTGCTATAGATATTATCTTTGCAAGTTCTTTTTAATAAATCCCTTTTATTAGGTGTCGGGTACCTTATCCATTGTAGGACTTTGTTTAATGGTTTATAATTAATGACAAGTCTGGAGGTCCTCTTTCTTTTTCTACGCTATTGTTAACGTAAAAGGCTGCACAGCTCCAGGGTGAATTAGATGGCCTTATAATTTTCTTTTTAAGGAGATCATTTATTTCTTTTTTGCAAATTTTCATAAGTTCGTGATTCATTTGAATAGGTCTAGCCGTTGTGGGTATGGCATGTTCTGTGAATTCATTTATGTAAGGTAATTCAACTACATGCCTTTTTCTTTCCCAAAAGGCATTGAGTAATTCTGAACAAACTTCAAGTTTGAGTTTTAGTTGGAATTGTTTAATCTTTTCCTCCATTCCCGGGGTTTCTAAAGTTTGTTCAATTTTATGAACTTTTATATCATTTTTTAAATAATTTACCTGATTTGAAAGCAAGTTTATTTTAAATATAGTTTTTAATTTGAGGAAATCACTATCCTCTTTGGAGATAGAATTAAGATAAGGAAATTTTATTTCCTTTCCTAATATTGTGGTGCAAATTGCATCTAAGTTATCATGATAGGGTTTAATCTGAGTTATAAAAGGTATTCCTAGGATAATTTATTCATTTAAATCCTTAGTTACTACAAAATCGTTTATAAAGCAGATTCCCTCATTACAGATGTGGGATTTTGATAGCTTATAATTTATCTTTAATTTTTCTCCTATGGAGGAATACAATTTTGTAGTACTTTTTTCAAGGTACTTGGTTGGTATTATTCCTTCTATTATGCAGTTTCTACCTGCACCTGAGTCTAGTAAGGCTAATTTATTTAGCGTAATATCTTTTGCTTTTAAGGTAATGGGAATATGGTAACGTTGGGCTTTTACTTTTGTAATTTTGGCCACAGCAGTACCACTAATTGAATCAATTTCATTTTTTGAATTATCATCATCTGTGAAATATCCACCAATTGGTTCCTTTTTATTGGCTGCTTGTAATATTTCTTTTGTGAGATTTTCCATCTCTACTTTGTCAAGTCTAAGATTAACCATTTTTATTTCATCTTTTATTGATTTTAATTCTGTCTGTAGATGTTGAATAGTAGGCTTATCATCTTTGACAGAAAATCTATTCATAACTTCTTTCATATTAAAAGGTTCTATTTTAAGGTGATTTCCCCTTTGACTAATAATGATATTTTTTAATTCTGTTAAATATTTTCTTTTGATTTCTTCATCATCTATGTGATTAATAATATCAAATAAGACTTCTTTAGAGTTATTGGTAATAACTTTAATAGAATTTTGTCCGCACACACATATTGCACCAGTGTAGCTATAGTTGTCTTCTTTAGAGCTACTGCTGATGTCTGAGCTATATGCCATATTGATTAGTTCATCGTCACTGTCAGAATAACTTTCATCTGATGATGACGATGATGTATTGTTGTAATATTCCTCAAGAATAGTGTACAACTTTTCTTTAGTAGTTTCATCTATTTCTAAGGTGTTGACCTTTTTCTTTTTCTTATTGGTGATTGGGCATTTATTAGCTCTATGCCCTGTCTTTCCACATGACCAACATTTATCACCATGTTCTTTTTTAGAACGCCTTTTCAACCTTCTATTTTTTGGGGTTCCTTCTTTCTTTTCTTTACTCTTATGGCGTCCTTTGGATTCAATCCCAAAGATAGTATGAGAGGCTAAACCTTTGATGTGATGCCAGGCACGCAACCTATATCTATTCCACCTTACAGAATGGCACCAACAGAGTTGAGGGAGCTAAAGGGACAATTAAAGAATTTGTTAGAGACGGGTTTCATCCGGCTGAGTGTGTCGCCTTGGGGCCGACCGGTATGTTTTGTAAGGAAAATGATGGGTCACTGAGAATGTTTATTAATTATCAGCAGCTCAACAAGGTCATGATCAGGAATAACTACCCACTACCAATGATAGATGACTTGTTTGATCAATTGCAGGGTGCTAAGTATTTCTCCAAGATTGATTTGAGATTTAGTTATCATCAGTTGAAGATCATGGAGCAAGATATTCCGAAAATAGCTTTCAAAACCCGGTATGGGCACTTTGAATTCCTGGTAATGTCTTTTGGGCTAACAAATGCCCCGGTAGCTTTCACGCATCTTATGAACCGAGTTTTCAAGACGTTCCTCGACTCTCTTGTGATAGTGTTTATTGACTATATCCTTGTACATTCACGAAGTTGAGAGGACCATACCGATCACCTCAGGGTAACTCTACAGACTCTACATCAGCACCAGTTGTATACGAAGTTTTCGAAATGTCAATTTTGGCTTGAATCTGTCACATTCTTTGGTCATATCGTCTCCAGAGAAGGAATTAAGGTTGATCCTCAGAAGATTGCAGCTGTGAACAATTGGCCTAGACCTACAAATCCAATGAAGATTCGCAGCATTTTGTGTTTAGCCGGGTATTACAGAAAATTTGTGGAGGGGTTCTCCACTCTTGCCTCTCCGTTGACTAAATTGACACAGAAGACAACTAAGTTCCAATTTCCAGATGCTTGTGAAAGGAGTTTCCACGAGTTGAAATCAAGATTGACTATGACACCGGTGTTGACCCTACCAGAGGGTACATATGGGTTTGTAGTATATTATCCTTCTAGAGTACTCAATAATCATGAAAAGAACAATCAAAAACCTGACTTAGAGCTTGCGGCGATGGTATTTGCCTTGAAGATTTGGCATCATTATTTGTACGGCTTCCATGTGGATATATTCATGGACCATAAGAACCTTCAATATATTTTCAAGCAGAAGGAATTGAATCTGAGGCAGAGAAGATGGCTTGAGTTACTCAAGGATTATGACATCGATATTCTGTATCATTCACGGAAGGCTAATATTGTAGCGGATGCTCTTATCCGGAAATCTATTTGTAGTTTGGCTCACTTGGAGGAATATCAAAGGCCATTGGCCAAGGAGGTTCATAGGTTGGCTAGTTTGGGAGTTCGTCTTGCGATTTCTAGTGAAGGAGGAGTGATTGTGCAAAATAGGGCTGAATCATCGCTTTCTGTAGAAGTCAAAGAAAACCAATACAATGACCCATTGTTGGTACAATTGAATGAAGGGGTTCACAAACATAAGACTATGGCTTTCTCTCTTGGCATGGATGATGGTACGCTAAGGTGCCAAGGGCGGCTATGTGTTCCAAATGTGGATGGTCTTCGGGAAAGAATCATGGCCAAGGCTCACACTTCTAGGTATTTCATGCACCCGCGCTCCATAAAGATGTACCACGATCTTAATGAAGTCTACTTGTGGAAAGATATGAAGCAGAATGTAGTAGACTTTGTTGCAAGATGTCCATACTGTCAACAAGTAGAGGTCGAGCATCAAAGGCCCGGTGGGCTGGCACATAACTTAGAGATTCATATCTTGTTTTGGGAAGGTTTAACTAAACTTGTTGTAATTGTACCATATGTTCCACTTTAACTACGAATGTATAGTGTACTGCTTTGGAGATTTGTTAATGACATAACTAATAGAAATGAACTGGTGTTATTCACATGATCTCTTACTGTCTAATTAATGAAATGTATTCTTTTCTTTATTCATGAGTGAGTTGGGTAGACAGCATTGTGCAGGCTTGCTCAACCGAGGTAACCTTCTTAAGCACCGGTCGCCCTCCCCAAGGTCGGGGCGTGACACCGACCTTATCTCTCCAATCTCCTTCTCCAGTTTCCTGTATATAGATAGAGGCATTATGTTAATTGAGCCAGCAGATTCACATAAGGATTTATCAAAATTAATAGTTCCTAAAGAGCAAGGTATAGTAAAACTCCCTGGATATCTAAACTTTTGTGGGAGTTTATTTTGCAATATCGCGCAGAAATGCTCTGTGAGCTTGACCCCACTTTCTTTTTCAACCTCACTCTTCAGCTTCTCCCCACTTTCTTTTTCAAGTCTAACATCATTTTGGATTGGGGTGAGATCTTTCAACCATTGCCCACTTCTCAAAGTTACAACATTCACTATTTCTTTGGGATTTCATTCCATAACAGCTGGGAGAGTTATTGGAATCCTCTTAGACAATAGAGTAGCTAGCTGCCCAACCTGTCTTTCTAGGTTTCGAAAACCCATGCCAAGTTCTTTGATAGCTGCTTTATGTTCCCGTATAGCTGAGCTATGAGTTTCAAGCCTCTCATCTATCTTGATAATAAAATCCTTTATTAGATCTTCTATACTGGACTGATTAGAGTGTGGTGGCTGATATTTCTGCCTCTACTTATTTTGGAAGGCTGGAGTTCCTTGTCCCTGGGGTCTGGGGTTGTTCTGTTGCTATGCATTCGCAGTACCCCTAAGTGAACTTCATGAAAAACTGAGAAGCCTCTGACCCATTGAATTAAAATCATAATATCCCACAACATTCATTTCCTCAGTTAAGGCTCGACACTCATGAGTAGGGTGTCCTCTTCCACATATATCACAAGCTGCGTGAGGCTCATTTTCTATCGTGGCTAAGGTCAACTTTCGTATTTCTTTAGCCATAGCATCATGTTGTACCTGCACAAATGTGTTAGCATCAACTTGGTGAACACCGGTTGATTTTCTTCATTCAGCACTCTTAGAGGGCCACTGATTCGCATCTTCAGATAACTCATCAAGAATTATAAGTATCTCCTCTAGAGTCTTCTTAATCAAAGGGCCTCCAAGTGCATTGCTCAATGTTCTATGCGAGGCTGGTGTCAATCCTTCCCAAAAGTCTTGGAGTTGCATCCAGAGTTCAATCCCGCTATGTTGACACTTTCTAACTATCTCCTTAAACTTGTCCCTTGCTTTAAAAATCATTTCAGTCTCTTTCTGGCAGAAGTTATCGATTTCTCTTCAAATCTTGCCCGTCTAAGATGAGGAAAAATATTTATCAAGTAATATTTTGGTCATCACCTCCCAAGTGCTAATCGATCCACTAGGAAAGCTTCGAAGCTACTCCTTCGCAGTATCTTTAAGTGAAAAGGGAAATTCCCTTCAGTACACTGCATCTTGTGACACCCCATTGAATTGAAAGGTGTTCATATTCTCCTCGAAGTCCATTAGATATGTGTTTGAATTTTCGTTCATCTTTCCTATGAAAACACAATAATTCGGAATGGTTTGAAGCAACCCTTGCTTCAACATATTGTTTGCTGCAATTGGAGGTGGTCTAACTCTTGATAATCATTGATTGTAGACTGGTCTAGCATAATTGCCAAGTGGTCTCTAAGGCATNGCATAATCGCCAGGTGGTCTCTCAAGCATGGGAGCTATATTTCCGAACTACTCTGTAGCCAAGGGTTGATGTTGATTAATTATATGACCCCTCTCTTCTTGATAGACATTCTCTGTAGCTCTAATAGCCGCTTCCTCAACATCCCGTGTAGCATTTTCTTGTTGTTGGGCTACCTCTCTTCAACAAAATCTACATTATCATCACCGTTTCCGGCCATAGTTTCTAGGGCTGAGGGTTTCCCAACCTTTTCTAACTTCTCGATGAGATTTATTTCCTTCCTCAATTATCGCAGTCTTGTTTCTAACTATGGCTCATATGGTAGCACTTCTTTCGCAGAAGCTCGAGTCATGCACCAATCTTAATATGTAACCCGCGCACAGCTAACGAACACCAACCGTAAAAAGGGAAAAATAAAATAAAAAGAAACTNTTGATTAATTATGTGACCCCTCTCTTCTTGATAGACATTCTCTGTAGCTCTAATAGCTGCTTCCTCAGCATCCCGTACAACGTTTTCTTGTTGTTGGAATGCCTCTCTTTAACAAAATCTACATTATCATCACCGTTTCCGGCCATAGTTTCTAGGGCTGAGGGTTTCCCAACCTTTTCTAACTTCTCGATGAGATTTATTTCCTTCCTCAATTATCGCAGTCTTGTTTCTAACTATGGCTCATATGGTAGCACTTCTTTCGCAGAAGCTCGAGTCATGCACCAATCTTAATATGTAACCCGCGCACAGCTAACGAACACCAACCGTAAAAAGGGAAAAATAAAATAAAAAGAAACTTATCCTAAATTAGCACTACAAACTATTTCAAACACTATTGATTGCCAATCCCCGACAACGGCGCAAAAATTTGACGAGTGAAAAACACACACATAAATTATGCTCGCTAATCAAAGATAGTATAGTATAATATTGTATCCACAAGAATTGTATTTAAATAGTATTCTCGTAGTTTCTAGCTTGATTTCTATCGAGGTGAATCAACAATTGAGATTTATAGGATTAATAACTAAAATTAACTAAGAATCTAAACCTATTGACTAGTGACTATCGAGACAGGGGATAAACAAATAAGGTTATTAGTGGGATAAGACAGGGTTTTGACAGGATAGGTGCAATATTAATTGTCCAGAATCTAACTCTAGATATTTCACTTCTAATATTCAAGTGAGTCTCTCGAATTCACTTAATTATTAGTCAAACGCTCAGCAAAAACTCCTCTTTAGATTAAGTCTTAACCTCACAAAATGAACCAATGTAATGACGTGAAAATATGCATGAATGCATAGTGGGTTGGTGTTTAGGAAAACCTCTTTCGTTTATTCTCCTAACTAGAATTAATAAATGATTCAACTAGCCTCTTTTAATTACTTAGAAGAATCTATGAACTCAACCAATAATATAATGCAAAGATATCACAAGTTATGCCTCTCTCGATTACATGAACTAGTGAATATAGATGCAACAATTAAATCTTCCAAAACGATTCAACACATAAAACTAGAGTTATAATCCACAAACAATCAATACACCAAATCCATCAAACCTAGAGGGAACTACCCCATAGACATGGAGAAATTCATCATAAATATAATTAAAGTATAGGAAAAAATAAATTTGATCCAAACTCGAGTCTTGAGTGAGGAAGTAATGATGAAATCCTCGTGCTTATCTTCTTCCAACTCATACTTAGAGTCCTTAGGTCTAAAGTATGTCAAAGTTCCAGAAAATAATGTTTTTCCATGTATTTAGACGAAGTAGGGTCGGCCC
>AWOL01S0023025.1:39481-59621 GCA_000715115.1 Nicotiana otophora | reverse complement strand
CAATATGACCTCTGTGGGTCCCAATAATACTGGCACATAGCCTCAACATGATTTTTAATATGCTTTTTAGCTCAATTTCTTTGACACATAAAACCGCATGGAAAATGCCAAGATTATTTAACTATAAAATTCCACATAAATAATTATGTCATAATTTTTATAGTGCACGCCCACACGCCCATCACCTAGCATGTGCGTCACCTCCCAACAATTCACAAAATATATATATTCAGGGTTCATACCCTCCACTCCAAGATTAGAAGAGTTACTTAACTCGAACAAGCTGAATCCAATATCGAGCAAGCTAAACAATGCTCCAGAAATTCCATTATGTGCGTATCAACATCCAAACGGCTCGAATCTAGTCACAATTAATTTGATTCAGCCCACAAAATTTATAGGAATTAATTTCATATCAAAATACTAATATTTTCACAAAATTCAAAATTACGCCCCAAAAATCACCCGTGGGCCCCATGTCTCGAAATCCGACGAAACTCACAAAATACGATAACCCATCCAATTACAAGTTCAACCATACAAATTTCACTCAAATCCGACTCCAAATCGGTATTCAAACTTGAAAAGTTCGTTTTGTGACATTATAGAAATTTCCTTCTATTTCTCTTGAAGATTCAAAAATCTTACACCAAAAATGAAGATGAATTCATGGAATATAATCACAAGGGAGTTAAGAACACTTACCCCAAGTTGTGTGGAAAATGTTCCCTCCAAAATGTCCAAAATGAGAAAAATTCTCGGAACCCTCATTTTTAAACACTGCCCAGGCATTTCCGCACCTGCTGTGCCTGCGCTCGCACCTGCGCATCCGCATTTGCGGACAAGAATGCGTGCCTGCGAAAAATAGTCGGCCCTCTAAAAACTCGCATATGCAGTGATACTCTCGCATCTGCGGGCTTCGCAGATGCGCATTCCCCTTCGCACCTGCGGCCTCGCAGATGCGGCAAATTCCTCGCACCTGCGAGCACTGCCAGTCCTACTCTTGGCCGCTTCTGCGGCTTATTTCACGCACATGCGGCTTCGCACCTGCGATCAAAATCTTCGCAGGTGCGATCACACCAGTAGGCAGCAGTTCCAGCATTTCCTTAAGTCCAAATTTGATCCGTTAACCGTCTGAAACTCACCCGAGGCCCCCGGGACCTCAACCAATTATATCAACAAGTACCATAACATAACACAGACCTAGTCGAGGCCTCAAATCACACCTAACGACATCGAAACGACGAATTACTCCTCAATCCGAAATCATTGAACCTTGAAACTTCAAATTCTATAACTTACGTCGAAACACATCAAATCACGTCCGATTGACCTCAAATTTTGCACACAAGCCACATTTCACATTACGGACCTATTCAAATTTTCAAAATCGGATTCCTACCCCGATATCAAAAAGTTAACTCCCCGATCAAACTTCCCAAAAATTCAACTTTCGGCAATTCACGCCAAATTCTACTACGGACCTCCAAAAAAATTTCTGGACACGCTCCTAAGTCCAAAGTCACCATACAGAGCTATTGGAATTATCAGAATTAAATTCTGAGGTCGTTTATACATAAGGCGACATCCGATCACTATTTTAACTTAAGCTTTAACCCTTGGAACTAGGTGTTCCAATTCATTCCAAAACCTCACCGGACCCGAACCAATTACCCCGACAATTCACACAACAGCTGTAAAGTACAATTTGAGCAGTAAAGGGGGAAGCAAGGTTGTAATACTCAAAACGACCGGTCGGATCGTTACATAAAATAGAAACGAACTAATGGAATAACATTCTCTAATTAGTATAAGCTTTAATTATTCCTATCCAAGTGCAATTTTATTTTAATTAAGGAGCACCGTATGATGACACAACATTTAATATTTAGTTTATAATTTTCACTTGATCTATGTTTTTACGTCAAATACTATTTTAATTTCATTTAAACACAATATTAACAGGTAATAGTTATCTACTAATCATATTTTTATTATGTAATAATGTCATAGCATAGGATTTCAGGAATTTATTTACATGATAAAAATATAATTTATTCATGAATTTGTTTTATTGACATTATAAACACGTGCAACGCACGTACACTAAAAAAAGAGAGCAGTCCAGTGCACTAAGCTCCCACTCTGCGCGGTGTCCGGGGAAGAATCGGACCACAAGGGTCTATCGTAAGCAGCCTTACCCTGCAATTTTGCAAGAGAATGTTTCACGGCTCGAACTCGTGACCTCCTAGTCGCATGACAACAACTTTACCAATTACCCTAAAGCTAGTTTATTATATATAGTTATTGCCTTATATTTTGAAGGATTAGACTTTGATATTCTAAAAATAATATAATAATTGTCTTCGCGAGTATATACAAATCGCGTTACATCTTTATATATTGTTATTCTACTGTACCACTGGCACAACATTATCCAAGTCTTCAATCATTCAATATAACCTACACATTATTTGCTATGGTACAAGTGATGGTGCAGCAAACACATCCTCTACTCGTGTACACTAACATGAGCGTCAAAACTGCTAATTAAATGTCATTGTGCAAATTAGCTAACAAATAGCATCACAAATAGTTTTTCCTATTGAAATGAAACTTAGGGCTGGTTTGGTATGAGAGATAACGAATAATTAATATCAAGATTAAATTTGAGATGAGTTTATCTCATGTTTGGTTGAGATAAAATCGTGGTATAACTAATCTCGAAATTAATTATCCCGAGATTATAGTATTTTTTATATTCATGGAAGGGTGGATAACTAATCCCAAGATAACTAATCTCACAATAATTAAAAATATGATAACTTATTTCCAACCAAACCACCCTTAATACTCAATTTTTGTATTACCTGATGGAGAACAATTCACAATTCTAACTTCTTGAAAGAGAGAAGCCAGAAAAACTCTATGAATAGAGTTCAAGGAGCAGGATAGCTTCATTTCATTTACATAAAAAAATATTAAAAAAAGAGCCTAAATGATCATGGGCACAACTAATTTCTACGCTAAAATTGTATACAAAATAAAAAATAAAAAAAATCGGTGCATTTGCTTAAAGTGAGAAGAAGAGCAAAAATAAAAAAATAAAATAAAATAGTAAGTAGGAAATTAAACTTTTGGAACATGAATTCTCAAATACTTTTCTATTCCAATTTCTAAGTGACAGCGTGAAGCTGGAGTCAAATCTTTGAACGCCTCCTTAAACCCTACTCATTTTCACCCTTGAGCAGCACATCAAAGCTCATCGCCTAAACCCCAGAACAAATGTCTTCTTCCGTCGCCTTGCGCCACGCGCGCCACCTCTCAACCGCCGCTGCTTTGTCAGCTTTCAGCGCCACCATCTCTATCTCCAAAGCAAAATCAAAGCTTAAAGCCGAGCACGACCCAGACAAAGCCCTAGAGATTTACTCCTCCGTTTCCGACCGTTACATTTCCCCTTTGTCCTCCCGTTATGCTCAGGAATACACAGTCAAGCGCCTCGCTAAATCCCATCGTTTTTCCGACATTGAAAGTTTCCTCGACTCTCACAAGAATAGCTCACAAATTACTCAAGAGCCTTTTCTTTCATCCATAATTCGTTCATATGGAGTCGCCGGAATGTTTGATCACGCGCTTAATATTTATCATGAGATGGATGATTTAGGCACCCCCAGATCAGCAATTTCTTTCAATGTGCTTTTATCAGCTTGCGTGCAGTCGAAACAATATGATCGTGTCCCCCAGCTGTTTGATGAAATTCCTGTGAAGTATGGATTTTTACCTGATAAAGTCTCATATGGTATATTAATTAGGTCATATTGTGAAAATGGATCGCCAGAAATGGCAATGGAAAAGCTTAAGGAGATGGAAGAGAAAGACGTGGAGATTACTACTGTTACTTTCACTACTATACTGCACTCGTTTTATAAGAAGGGGAGGAGCGATGAGGCCAAAAGAGTTTGGAATGAGATGGTGATCAGAGGGCGTGGACCGGATGTTGGTGCATACAATGTAAAGATTATGAACATTCAGGGTGGTGATCCGGAGGGCGTGAAAGCGTTAATTGAGGAAATGAGTGATGCAGGGTTAAAACCCGATACGATCAGCTACAATTACTTGATGACTTGTTATTGTAAGAATGGCTTGATGGATGAGGCGCAGAAGGTTTACGAGGATTTGGAGTCAAAGGGGTGCAATCCAAACGCTGCAACGTTTAGGACTTTGATCTTTTACTTGTGTAAGAAGGGACGGTTTGAGACAGGGTATACAGTTTTCAAGGAGAGTGTGAGAGTTCACAAGATTCCGGATTTCAGTACACTAAAGTATTTGGTGGAAGGGTTGGTGCAGAGATCAAAGTTGAAAGATGCAAAAGGGATGAGCAGGACAGTGAAGAAGAAGTTCCCTCCTAACTTGGTAAAAGCTTGGACCAAGCTAGAGGAGGAGCTTGGCCTGGCTAAACTAGAAGCCGGTGATAAGAAGGTCAATCATACTTGTTAGGCTCAGTAGTTGAATGGTGATGGATGATTTTGTTTGCTGGAAGTGTTTCATACATTTCCATAATTTATGAGGGCTTTTTGATCATTAAATTTCTCTTGTTTATCATAAAGATGTGAGCTCACACTTGATAATTGGGTTCTACCATTTTTTATGACCTTTATAAAGTTGATAAAGAGCTCTACATGAAGATTGTAAGCGTACTTTTGGATGATCTGCAAATGGTGAATTCTATGAGTTGAATGTCCTGTTAATCCATTGCTTTGTTCCTCTCAGTCTCTCTCAGATATCTTTCTCAGACGTTGTAATCATCACAGTAACTGGTGGTTAATATGAACGTTTTGATCTCTCTTCTGTAATGCCATTAATCAAATATGTTGCCACAACTTTGACAAATAATGATGGTTTAGTGTTAGGTTCTTCCTCTACTAGTTAATTTTAAAGTATTGAGTTGCTCTATTCAATTTAGCTTTGAAGATTAGCTAAATTGATTATTGAAAAGAAAAAACTGACACTTCTATTGGGAAGGAGGAAATAATATTTGATCTGGATATAATTGGATGTAATTATACAATTTTGAATTGTTTGATTGGCAAGTAATTAGCATGGAATTAGATATAACGAAATGTAATCCCTTTTCTCATTATTTGACAGAAAAAGAATGCCCGATGGCGAATTCCTTTCATATAACTGACAAATTCGAAAGGGGAAAAGAACTAGCTGGTAAGTCGCGTATCTACGCTCTCATAGTTTATCTCTAGCCATCCCTTTCAATGCTTATAATTTTTTATTTCGGTTGTCACTAATTGATCACACCTTTCATGATTTACAGGGTTATGCCTATTATGGTCATAATAAGGTCAAATTTTTTTTCGTTTTGCGCATCAAAGGTCAGTTTTTATTTTAATCATGGTGCAGCATTTGTTGTTTAGTACTTAATTTATTGAACAAAAAGTAGGGATTCACGGTGGGTCGCATGTGCCTTTACATTAATTTAATCATATTTCTTCTCTGCAATTTGCAATTGAAAAGTGCTTAATTGGCTCTTCCCTAATCCCTACACACGGAGTTTGCCTTTCTTCTTTTTTCTTCTTCCTCTTTTAGTTGGCCTGACTGATATAATAACATTTTTAAACCAAAGGTTAAGGTTGTGCATTGCCCCATTCGGAAACCTCGTTGCTCAGCTGTCACTGTCAACTCCACTTGTTCGTTTCTATTGTCTATGTATAGTACTAATTAAATATTTAGTCATATTTTAGTGGGTTCATATGAGAATCATCAACAATTTACCACCAGTACGTGGAATGATACAGGGTGGTGTAAATTTATGGAGGATATTATTTGAGATATCCATCTCTTTGTACTTTAGAACTTGAACTATAGCTAGGTTTTAAGTGATCTAAATTCTTCCGGAAGGATAGCCGAATAATAGAGCTAAGTATTAGGATGTGTATTAAGTTTTCCAAGTTGTAAAAGGTATAGAATATTTCACATGGTTGAGTGAATGAACTGTTGTCTCCTTATATGGTTTTGTGTAATTTTCTATTCATGAGTTAGTAAAGTTAGGTGCACACTTCATTTTCTTTATATGGTATCAGATCTAGACCGTTCCTATTCTTTGTTTAGCCAATGATTGGGATCTCATTGTTATGTTGTCCATGCTACAAATGCCGTGTCTTGTGTGTAATTGAACATCTTGGTTAACTTATACTGTATTCTGTGATGCTTTCTAACTCTTTTATATGTAAAAATTGGAGATTTCATTAGATACAAAAGCACCCCTTGATTATTGTACAAAGATGAGATTTTCTTAAAAATAAATGTCACAATAAAGTAGGCGCACATTATGGTCCTTTCTTTGTAGTAATATATTAGCAAGCACCTTCTGGTGTAGACCTGGATAGCTGAACTTCATATATAGCTTCCATCTCTTCCCACTGTTCATCTGCATGCACAATGGGCTTTAACATGCAGAGAGGTGTTTAGCCCTTCATATCTTTTAATTTCAAGTAATGTTATATGGGAAAGGAGGAGGAGGGATCAAGAGCACGAATAATTGCTTAAGGTACAATAACTTCAATTTATTTAGCATCTCTAAAATGAAATCTAGACGTTCGGATATACATGTACGATACTATTGAAAATACAACTTCCAGGCTTATATTTCAACCTGTGGCGAACAGTTGAATTTATACTACTACTACTACTACTACTACTACTAATTACACATAAGAGTGCAAATCTTATGTACATATCAACATGTCTAGACATTTGGGCCAATATTTTTATTCTGAGAAGCATGACCAATACCCGGACTGTGTCCTGCTTTGAGATCGTTTACGCTTCCTTCAACAGTGTGCTTTGGTTGATAATTTGCTTTTGGTCCTGAAGAAGAATGCCCAATACCTGGACTATTTCCTGTTCCTGTTGGTGTGTAGTTGATTTTTCCCGTAACTGGTGAAGTATCACCAGTAAAACTTTGCCTCCCAAGAGTTTCTTTTTCCATCGTGTTATCAGCAGAGTGAAACTCGTGTTTCTTCAATGCTTTCAGTTGTCTTCCCTCAGTCATTAGAACTAGGTGGAAAGCAATTACTGCAAGAAGGAAACTAAATACACAGATATGTTTGATACATGCCATAACTAGAGAGGCAATTTCTGTAGAGGTACTTAAAGGTGAAATAGCTCTTTGAATGCTTAATTTTCTTGCTTGTGAAAGAAGCAAAGAGAACTAGACACCACAGGAGAGAAAAGTAATGGGGTTTCAAGTATTCTATTGAGATGATATCTAGCTTGGTCTTTGGGTGAAGAATGTTTTCCGTTATTGTGGTACCTGTGTATATATAGGAACGAGAACTTCCTACCCATGTAAGGTCATCAATATTTTATTACTCTGTACTTTTTCTAAAATTTAAAATTGTCCTCTTGTAGGAACAATTTGGATGGTTCATGGTCCTTCAATAAGTTTGGAATGCTTTTAACTTGTTTTGTAAATGGCTCGTCACTGATCTTTAGCACTGTATTTCGTTGTTACTTCTTTCCTAGTTCTTTTGTGGTCCATCAGTGCTTCTTTCATTTCTTTGTCCTCTTTACAACTTGAGTTGCTGCTATACATATATTTTTTAAAAATAGGATTTAAGTTATATGATAAGCAAATTTTTTTTACAACATAGTAAAATATAATTATACTATCAGGCGGTAGTAGATTTACTCTATTTTTCAGGTTATTATAGTTGCTATGAAGAGTTATTTGTTGTAGGAAGAAGGATAAGGAGCTTAGTTTACTGGATCTAAATTAACCCAATATTCTTAACATGGGGCTTAAATATATGTGAAAAGTTATTACTAAAGTTTTAACAAATATTAAGTTGGGAACCTATAATTATATTTCAAAAGTGCAGTAATTTCAATGGTAAGAACTTATAAAATGAATTTATTAAGTTTATATTCAGTATCCATCTCTGGTCATAACTCATAAGTCAACATTAAATTATGGTGTAAAGAATCTATATAATGTTAGTGCACCCAATTTACACTAAAAATATAATGCTTTGACCTGCTTGAGTCATGTGGTCATTTGGCTGGCAAGTAGTTATTGCATTGTAAAGTGTTTAGACTTGTAGTAAGGCTGATAGTTGGATGTACAGTAACCTTTCTTTTTATTCATGCAGCTTTATTGTTTCTAAATAGCAAAGATAGCTAAAGATCTTCAGATTTTAGGCTTATAATAACAAAATATGTTCAGCCAGCCGTCCCACCACCGAAATTTTAACTTGAAAGATTGGATTCTTTAGTACTTCCCACTTGTCTGTGCTTAATGTTTTTTATATAAGTGGTTTATATGTAGGTTCTGACTCTTTTCAATACACAAATTTAAGTGAAACCCATCTTATTCTAGTTTATTTTAATTTGTTTATGGTACACTTATGCTTTTGAGAGAGTACTTCATGATTAGTTAGCTGTTAAGATTCCAAATCTATGATAATCATGATCATTCCTATTTCAGCTGTATCAAAAACCTATGAAGGGGGGCTAAGGTCGTTTTCTTATAATCTGCTAAAAGTTGCTTTCCAGAAAATTAAAAAGCCTTTTCTGCTCCTTTTCTCTCTATGTTTTGAGCTCATTCTTATTTTAGTCCTTTTGTATCAAATTCTGCTGGAGAAGAGAACTTATGAAATGAGTATTTCTTCTATTGCTTGCTGCATACTTATTTATGCTCAATCATAGCTATATATGCATTTGAAAAGGATATTCTTCATATTGCTGTTAAATCCAATTATATTTTCCTTTTGGATCATTAATTGCTAGTTGCTTCTCATTTGTTGGCTACTCCTATTCATTTTCTCTTTGCATTAGTATGAAATTGGAGCTCTATGTTTTCCTGGGATCAAATAATTAATATTCTGTTGAAAAGTAAAAGCACCAAGATGCGCCGCACGCACGGGTGCCTTGGAATATGATTTCTGCTTAAAAGAGCACCAACCACTAACCAAAAAAGTTGATTGCTAATGGATGGCTTAAATAAGCTACGGATAGTTGACTGAAACTAAGTGATCATTAGTCTGGATTTTGATTTGTTGTGGTCCTTTTCATTTATATCTTCTACGCTTTGACTCTTCCTTTTTCTTGTCCAGAGTAGTAATATATTCAACTGTCATGACCACTTATCTTTTTTAGGAATTTTCAAATTGATGTGACACCTCTAATACTTTTACTTACTAGTACTATAGTATTAGTTTTATTTGTTTTAATAGAATTGTTTTAGCTTTCTGTTGTTGTCGCTGGTTAATTTGCTTTCCCTAATGAGGTATATCGTGGATTCGTGGTCTAAGGGATAATAGATATAGCTGTGATTATGCTCTTCCTTGATATCCTTAGCTCTATTTAGCTCATCTTAGTCCAATATTATATGAAATCAAATAAAAATAAATTTATTACTCTTGCTTCTACTAGATAGTTCAATTTTGCAGCAAATTTGCCTGGTTCTTCCTGAAGTTCAATGTTGGGTTTTGCATGCTCAATTTGGTGCCAAGCTCCTCTTTTTCTTTACCCCATATTTCTCTTTTCACTAAGTACCACTTCTTTCTTTTTTTGTCTCTGATATTGTTTTGTTCTTTCTCGTTTTGGCTTTTCATCTCATATTTTTTCCCCTTGTTTTTCTAGGGGGTGGGGTGAAGATCTTTTGTCTAGTGAATACTAAATTAATTTGGTAACTACAGAAGCCACCAACTTGTGAGGGCCCTAGCACTCTTCTTTGTCTCAAATAGGTTATTACTACTTGTTTCAAGTAAGTCAAAGTAAACCAAATGATACCTTAGATGTGGGATGTGCAATTCATTGACTGTCCATTTCCTCATTCTCTCTATAAACTGAAATTGGAAAAGGAGATTCTTTCAGTAAGGACATCTTAAGTTGGCTCCTCGAGTCCTGGAAGCCTCTCTTTAGTGCTGGCCCACCAAATTGCAGAAGACATAAATGATAGACTATATATATTACTACTAGAAAACAAAGAGCATTTTGTTTCAGCTTTTGCTAGGCTGTGATTCATGAGTGCTGTTGGTAGCTCAAATGGTTATTATAGTATAAATCACCTAAAAAAGACGGTATAAAGAATCTTTTGCATGTCTTTTGAACCAAAAAGGTTTATAGATTTTTTAAATGTAGTAGTTGCTTTTACCATTATAATTCATCTTTCCTCCTTTTGCCTATTCTCAAGTTAGTTACCCTTGCAGTTTTTTTGTCGAATATTCAGAGATGCGCCAACTACCAAGGCACATGTTAGAATTTTGGAGAGTGCAGATTTTGACAACTACGCAGACATTTACCAAGAGATTCTTTTTTTTTTTTTTTTTTTTTGGTGCTGATAACCGTGATGTCCGGGTCAGCTTGCGCGCACCTCGACTAATTCCACGGGATACCTGACACCTTCCACCAGCAACAAGTACCGAGTAATTCTATTCACCAAGGCTTGGATGGATGGGAAGAAATCACCTAGTGTTTTTTGCCTCCGCTGGGATTATCAAGAGATTCTTTTCCCACATCTTCGGGTAATTGCTTTAGTCTTCTAGCCTTAGAGACATGGTATTTGCACTGACAAGGTTATATGTCTTAATGTAGAATGATACATGTTGATCATGGTATTTACACTGACAAAGATCATCAATGAAACAGATTGAACGCGATGCGACCACGGCTTAATTAAGGGATAAAAATACAGTTAGAAGAAGGGGGGAAAAAAGAAACAGAAGGAAAATTTTGGAAGGGAATTCAGACTCTGTCCAATTAGAAGTCAAGGAAGAAAAAGAATGACATGGAGGCAGTGTCATGAATCAGTGTAAGAGTGTAACTGTGAGGGTGCTGGCTAAAAAATAAATTCTCGACTATCAGCAGTTCATAATATACTGTTAATGTGCTAACGTTATGTGAAGAAATACTAAAAGATGTCTGCATTAACCTAAGCCTGCTGTTGGTTCTTTTCCTAATTTCGCATTTTGTCATAGAATTAAGTTGAGGAGAGGAACTAATTTCTTACAATGAAATGAGATTTTATAGTCTAAAGACAATACGTTCGCATAATGTTAGTAATATTTTGGTAGACTTCGTCATCTCTATAAGTATTAGACATTTTCGATCACCAATTAAATATAGTTCTATGCACTTCATGCAATTCCACTGTTCTCTTTGCTCATGGTAGGTTACAGAATTTGTCACCGCAAAGGCATCATATTGTAACTGAGACCACATGTTACTAACATGAATTTTTGAAGATTATGAACTAAGACCAATATTTTCATTTTGAATATTGTTAGTGTATAAGTTGATTTGGACCAACTTAATTAAGAAGAATGGTGGACAACTTAACTTTACGAGGTAAAGAACTTCATTAGGAGTTGATATAATGTGATGTAACTAATCATACTTTCATGCAACCGTATTAAAATGCTGTTAATGTAAATAAAGTCTTAATTCCCAAAACAGAAAGCCTGTTTTTCCTTCAAGAATTTGCCAGGATCTTGGTCAATTTTAACGTCAAGTGACTGTTTATTAATGCAAGTTTGGAACTGTGATATGAGCACAGTAGAGAAAGTTAAATGTGTGTTAAATATAGTCCTCTGAACATTTTTCTGTTATGAGACTTAAATAGGTAATCTGCTGATATAATTCGAAAGCCAAGATTTAATGTCATGATATAATATGAATTACATTTTTATAAATAGACATGAAAACCTATGTCTAGCATAATAATTGATGCATGTAGCTACAGCTCTTAGTTCCCTTTAAGAGAATGACCAATCCCAGGGCTATGACCAGGTCCCGAAGGAGTGAAGCCGTCGGCATGACCAGGGGGAGGGGGCTGAGACACTATCTGAACCGGACTTGGCGGTGTTGGTGTTGGTGCTAGTGGGGTTGCAAGTGTGGCCACATTGTCAATTAGTGCCTTCTCTGTTGCATAAACTTGCATGTTTCCATTGTACTGTTTCATCTTTTCAGTTTCTCTTTTGGTTAATGCTACTGTGTGAACAGAGGGTATAGAGGGATCATTTGCATTCTCGAACTTCAAGTATCTTCCCTCAATAGATCGAATTATGCGAGAGAATAAGATCATGGAGAGGAAAAGGTTAGCAATGATCAATTTGATTTGAGCCATGAAGAGAGTGATAATAGATCAGAATGCAATTGATGTTATTTGTATGCTTAAACTCATTCTCTATAGCTATTTATAGATGGAAAGCAAGCAACATGAGGGCTATTGATTTTATATCCCTTCTTTGCTGCCCTCTTTGCTAAGATAACTTTGTATACGGTCAAAATAGATTTCGGCATTAGCACGTCCGATCGAGTTCGAACGATGATCTATCGAAGTAAGATCCCGAAGGTGGAACAAACTAACCTCGAACTCGGGGAGGCCCATCCGTGTCGAGTTCGATATCATTATCAAGCTTGAATCGAAATCGAACCATGAGGCAGAGTAGATCTATCATGCTGATAATCCAGAGACCAACCAACATTGACCTCGAATCAATTTGAGGGCTCGAGCCAGGATCGTGCTCGAACCAAGATCAAGAGCTCGAGTCGAAATCAAGCTCAAACCAAAATCGAGGGTTCTAAGCAAGATCGAGCTCGCAGACAAAAGCCGTTGCAATCCCACTAGAGAGAATCTTGGCAGAAATTGTGAAAAAACTGACTTATCATGGGTCTCCCACTGAATGTTTATTTTATTATGCTTAGAGCCAAATCCCTCCACTATAAAAGGGCTTGGTTACCATTTCTATAGAACAAGTTTTTCTCAAACTTACATTGTAATAAAAGCGCTATATTCTTCTACAGTAAAGAATCGTTCTTTCAGATTTCTTAGATTGATTCTATTTGTTGAATCCTAAGATTCATTGTTCCTGACAACCTTATCTATTTCGCATTCTTTGCAATCTATATTTACATTTCTATTTATCCTTACATTTTGTGTTAAGTTACGTTACATATCATCGGAACTACGTATAAATTCAACTCTATCCATTTTTCGGGTAAACAAACTTTTTTGAAGAGATTCAATTTCACAACATTTGGAGAAAGTTGAAAAACTTCATGTTATATATTAAAGGGCATACGTTAGTGAGCTAATTAGACTTCTGAGAGCCCACCCGTCACGTACGGTATATCAAAATGTTGTCCTAATATAATATAGATTATTATATTATTCATACATGCTCCTCTGGTTTCCTTCTTTTGTTAGTACTTTATATTTTCAGTCAAGCATGCTCACTTTCCAACTGGAGAATCTGATAATATTCTCTTTACTTTGCGGCCTACCTACTGTATATTACAATTTAGCTCTAGTTGCTAGTTGCCAAAATCGATCAAGGTGAAAGAGTTCATTTGAGCTTGAAGATTTTGGTGGTAGTAAATTGTGCAAAGTTCAATCAGTCAAGATGAATATAGTTGCACTTGCATATATTAGGGGATCAATTCCCCTTGCTCCAACTAGAAATCTTTATTGGGCCAAGAAAGATAAACTGGTTGGGCTACCACCTTGGCCCAGAATCAAACTGAAAAACTGTACGCCAATCTCCTCCCCCGCCAATCCCGCTGATTTTCTCGTCGTTCGTTCTTTTCCGTTCACGTAGTTGATGGTCCTAACCTGCTATGTCCATTTATAAGTAGCTTATTACAAAAAGATGTCAAATTTTTACTGAGTAGATATTATTATAATAGATTTGATACATCTTAAGGAGTTAGAATCTCAATTTTGTGATGATTTGGCGGAGTTTTGAGGTGGTGTGAATTGAAAATTCGAATTAGAAGATGAAACATGAAAAACAATATGATGTGTATCACACAGTGTATTATTTGTGTATCACATATTTATCATATTGTATCAAATGTGTATCACATATATATCCATGTATACCTGTGTGTGATGCATACGTGATACATGTGTCGCAGAAAAAAAATTTAACTCGATTTTAACTACGAATTTTGATACCAAATCACCTCGGATCTTCCTTAAAATTTGTATATTGTCTCATCTATATGTTTTCAATGAATTTCAACCATACCCATTGAAAAAGTCCTTTTTTGCTTAGATTTTTGAAATCTTGTATATATATTTTTTTGTATTTCATTACCTTGTTTGCTACCTTATCCATGAAATTGTCTTTTCGTCTTGCATCTAATGTTGCTGATCACGCTTAAAAATATGGAAGGAGATCTTTACATGTGATTCTTAGAGAGAAAGAACCTTAGTTATTTGGGTTTTCAATTTTTATATGTGCTCGACTAAGTTTGAAAAATTTATAATTAATGGCTAGAGGTCGGTAAGTTGGAACTTATTTGAGATATTTATGTAAGATTCCCTTTATGAAAATGGTAATTGACTCGAATTGAATCTCTTCCTATTTTTGAACATTGCCCAACCTTTGTGAGGTAGAAAAACGATCAGTTTTTTAGAATTAGAATCAAAAATTTTTGTACTGTTTTGTATCCCTCCTTAGCCACATCATTGATTATGTGTTTTATAAAATGATAGTAGTATATATTTTTTATTTTACAAAGTATAAAAATAGTTTAGTGCGTATGCTTCTTTTGCTTTCTTTTTGTAAAAAGATAGTATATATTTGATTTGCAAATCCTTAGTTCCATGATTGCACGTAAATGATACTAGTATATATTATTCTGTCTAGCTGTAAAAACTAGCCCTCTTTGCTTCCATCTGTTAAAATCGTTAATAGCAACACCCAGGACCAGGAGTTTCACAATCTGGCGTTTGTTAAAATGGTTAACGGCAAAATCAAGAGAGTTTCACAATTCGAAAATTTTGAAAACTGTCTTTCAGATCAATCAAGTCTTCCAAAAGTTTTAAATGAATTTTAAGGAAACTGACATCTTCTTTTTAGAAACTACTACAAAGATAAATAAGTTTAAATCTTTCTTGACATCTGAAAACAACGCTAAGTGTAGTTCCGTCCAGCTATGCAGTAACCAGGAGACACATGAAAGAAATGAAGATTTATCAAACACAAAAGTGTTCCAAAATTGCTGTACCGTTGAAGTAGGACCAACCAGAATCATTACAAGTTTAACAGGTAGAATTTAACCTCCCTACAATGCATCTATTTTCACATTTCAAGTCGTTTCTTTGTTAAATTAGAGATAAAGGCAACAATAAAGGAAAACAAGGGGAGAAAAATATTTCCTGCAGATCTTCAACTACTTGTCTTTGGCACTGCCCAACTCTACTTACCTCACTATATACTTCAGTGTGGAATAAAATACAATAAAACCTACAGATACATGAGAGAGTAAAACCTGGTACTATGCTGAGTTTGGACTGATTTACAGAGTCGAATGCAACAGGAAGCTTTTCCAAGTTGAGAGTATACCAGTCAGCTTTTGCAAGAAAAACAGTTGATATCTGCACCTCCTTCATCGATCAATGATAGTGAGAATTTTTTTCTTTTTTATTAGATGATGGAGAAATCCCCCAGGACTAGCAAGATGGACAGTTAGTTATGATGAGCTTGCCACTCTACTCTTCTCCGTGTAAATACCAAGCTTAATAGTTCGCAGCACAATCCAACTCATGACGTGTGCCTAATCCACACATCAGGTGCTACGCTCTTGCCACTGAACCAAAGCCCTAGGGACTGAAAGTGAGAGATTAATAGTCAGCTTGGAGGAATCTCTCGTAGGCTGTTCCACTCAAGGTCTTGTTCACATCATCCCAATTCTTGATATGTTCCCTCAATGGCCCGTTATGTATCTTAACTTGACGGCTACTTAAATCCATCTCAGGCAATCTTAGAAACTTGAGAACGTCTACCAATTTCTGTAATAAAAGCAGGAAGTATGAGCAACGTAGATGAAACAAGATTGCAAGATATTACTGTGTTACGATGGAAAATTGGTCTTGGTTTCTCCAGCATAGAAAGCTTTGGAAGTTGGTCATACAAAAATCTAATGAAAAAGCCTTTTTTTTTATCCGAAGAGGGAAAGTTAAAGAAGCTCGACTAAATTAGCAATTTGAGTATGTATTTAGTGAAACTCCCAGGAAGTATTGCAGAACAAAAGTAATTACAAGTTCAAGAATTTTAAAGAAGATTCTTACAGCTCGATTTCTGACAATATCTTCGTAATACAGAATCATATGCCGAGTGCTGTTGAAGTATTCCAGTGCCTCACCGGCTGCTACCTCCATTTTCTTCAAATCCGTGATCAACAATGTTGTGTTGATTTCTGGTTTGTACTTTGCAAGAGTACCAGCCTAGGTAAAGCAGCAAAGGGATTAGATTGTATCATTATATATCCATGTGCCTGCAGTGATAAAGAGGGGTGGGTTCGAGAAGATACCTCGTCAGGTGAGTGCACATGAGACTTGTGTGTTCCATTCAAGAGTTTGGCATGTCGATCATAGGAGTTCGAAAGCACTGAAACTATACGCCGCAGTAGATTCCTTCTAAAGAGAAATATAACAGAAACACCTTTTTCATTGAAATATTCAACAATTTCCTTATGGTGTTGTATCAGCCCCTGCAATGGTCATACATAAGAATCAGAAAATTCTAGCAGCCCACCGAAGCATTATTCACACAACTTGCTTTTTATGTGCTGAAGATGTGACATAAAAACCATTTGCTTATTTTATCACAAATAATATCCTTATCCATACACAGTAAACTAAGTGTATCTTTACATGAAGTAAGAAACAGTACAAGGAATAACAACAAAAATAAAAAATAAAAATCACAAAAATTGATCCTGCAGGCAAGACATTCTGCTCTTTAACAAAGCTCTCTTGTTAGTTATTAGCTACCAAAAGCCTAATTTCCTAACTTTTTTATGAAGATTCGGATTCCTATAACCTACCTTGTGAATGTACCACAAGCTTCAGTTTCAAATTGTATAAAGCTTCAACAGATATTAATATCCTTGGAAGAACAAGATGACATCTTCAACAAATTTGAGAACTCCCACAACTTGCCTCATATTGTTATATTCTTTCAGAGAAAAATATTGCAACCTAAAGGAATATCCAGATGTACTTTTTTTTTTGATAACCATGGTGTAAGGGCCAGCTTGCGCGCACCTCGACTAATTCCACGGGATACCTGCCAACTCCCACCAGCAGCAGGTACCAGGTACCATGTAACTTTGTCCACTATGGCTTGGACAGAGGGCAAGAAATAGCCTAATGTTTTTGTCTCCGCTAGGGTTTGAACATGAGACCTCATGGTTCTCCACCCACTTCATTGACCACTAGGCCACACCCCTGGGTGCAGGAACATCCAAATGTACTTCTTTTCGAAATGTAAAGGAATTGCTCAAGGAGAAAAGCAAAGACCATTTCAGCCATGCATACTCTTTCTTTTTGTGTCACACAGAGTTGAGTACTTACAATCTCACCAGCTGAACTACTAAACCCCGAAGAATTGAACACGGTTCGTTCAATCTGAAACGCACTGTCTAAACCTGACTTTGATGCACGATCAAGTTGAACAAAGAGGGCACTGGTTACAAGTTCCTCGGAGAAGAACCTAATCCTAAATGGATCTCCACCATAAATTATATTTCTATGATATTCGTCGAATATCTTATTTCGAACAATACAAATTGTGATTGGATGATGGAAAAACCTTTTGATACAATTAGAACGGACGGAATCCTATGGCACCCTTTTTTTAAGAATCATGGAGATAAGAATCCATTTAAACAATGAACAATACGAAGATACAGATCTCAAGAGGTCACATCAAATGAACATCTACAACCGTCCTCTCACCATATACAACAACAACAACAACCCAGTATAATCCCACTAGTAGGGTCTGGGGAGGATAGTGTGTAGGCAGATCTTACCCCTACCCTGGGGTAGAGAGGTTGTTTTCGATAGACCCTCGGCTCCCTCCCTCCAAGAACTCCTACCTTGCTCTTGGGGTGACTCGAACTCACAACCTCTTAGTTGGAAGTGGAGGGTGCTCACCACTAGAGCAACCCACTCTTGTCCATATACAAAATGCTAAAATGATGAATCATATCCTGCGAATATATTTTAACTTTTAGTCATATCCTTCAATATAAGATGACTTTAACTGTCTCTTCATTAACTAGAGAAGCTTCTCCAAGTATATAGTGATATTTTTTTCAATTAAAAAGTGAAAACAAAAAACAACTAGCAGTAGGAAGACGAGATTTATAAGATTCTTCAAATCATCAAGAGAGAGAGAGATACATTTAGATCAAATTCTTTATAACCATTACATGAAATAGAGCTTTCTTGCAGAATTCTTGTGCTTTATGCAAACACATAATGCTTCTTGTTTATAAGGAAAATAATAATTTAAATAAAAAAACACCAATACCTCTGTGATTGATAAGAACAGTTCTATATATTTATTTTTATTTTTATTTTTGATAAAGAGAACATAAGAACAGTTCTACTTGAAAAAACCTTCTCTAACTTGCAACTTGAAGTGATAGATGTGCTTATAGCCCTTTTCATATCTCAGATCAATAATTAACAAAAAGGTACACACTATGTATCACCAGCTAGTCTTAACAGTTTGGTGAAGCTTTCCCAGTTTCATGAGGGAAGGCATACTCTCCTGATGTTTGTTTTTGAAATATTCTGAAATTGTCAAGCTTAATTCTAGAAGCTGTAATAGATAAAGGTACTTTTGTCCAATGCTTAAAACAGCTTGAAATAAGAGAAATGTAAGGTATACACCAACATAACAGGCGCAAACGCTAGTAATTCCTGATAAGTACATAACCTTGCATCAAGTACAAGAGAACTTTTCCCTCTCCAAACTGACCATCAGGCGCCAAACAGTAAAAGATTTACTTTGGCGATCGGAAGTTGTACTGCAGTTAACTAAGTTCAAACACTGTGAATCTTAAGAAGTTCAATACATGCCTACCCTTGGCACAACATATTGATCCCTGCCTAGAACTTATCCAAACTTATTTGAAGCATGCAACGAGAACCTTTTAAGGTAAGAAAGAGTTATTACCTGATTAAGCATCCACTTGAAGCCAACTGCAGCTGAGCAGTGATTTTTGGAAGCACTCGTGAAGAAGTCCAAATTGTAAACTGTCTCCAATGTCCTCAGGATTGAAGAAGCATTTTCTCTCCTATCTTTGACGGAGAATATTTCACCATTGGAGCTTACATTCATATGACTATTCAATAGTGTCTCGAACCATCCACTCCCAGACCTCTGCATTGAGAGAATGGCAAAGAACCGTACAGGATTACAGGCACATTCAGCCCTGAGAACAGAGATGAAATGACTATAGGCAATTTCATGTAAGACGGAAGCTTAAGAACCAATCCGAAATTTCTCAAGCACATACCGGCTAAAGGTCTTCGGCTTGGGATAATGCACGTACGGCATTTGGGATCGATCAATGTCATAGTTATGACAAGGCCTTTGTATGACTTCAATGTTCAAGTATTTACTTGTTTTCTCGGTGCTAGTTTGTTTAAGACAAACTGAACATATATAAATACCAAATATCAGTGTGAACACTACAACAACCATCCTTAACAATGCTGGAGATTTCTTGGGAGGTTTTATGATAATACTATCCTGTCATTCAAACACAAGCCAGTAGTCAATGCAAATGATCCGTGGTCAGAAAAATGCCAAGTTACTAATCATTTTGACTCAGAAGGATACTAGTTTCTTTTAGGTTTAATTAAAATAAGCTTAAGTACATGCTACATAAGGAACAAAAGGGAAACAGAACCAAATTGCAAAGAAATGTGATTTTTTTAAATAAAAAGAAAAGAAAAGAAAAGATAAAACTATCCGTAACAGTTATCGGAAAAGCAGCAGGTAATTCGACATAAAGCAACTAGCACCGGCACAAATTAAGAGTAAAGATAAGATAGATCAAACACATGTCAACCGAATACACATTACTCTACAATTTACATTCCGTGGAAACAGGCCAAAAATAGACTCATCCTCTGAAAGTAATGAAAAAGTAAAATTTTTATTTACATTGCAGTTTGCAAGCTCCAAATATCTGCTAAAGTTGACAACTTTTTATTAGAAATTGGAAGAACAAATAGAAGAAATGCAAGAAAAAAATCAACTGTACAAATAATAGTGAAATTTTTGGGTAGAGGAATATACCCCAAGAAATGTTT
>AWOL01S0023025.1:14419-36780 GCA_000715115.1 Nicotiana otophora | reverse complement strand
GGGGGGAGAAGGGTTCCAGCTTAAACAAGAATGTAAATGCAACCAAAGAACAAATATTTAGCTGGATCTCTGCTGAACATAGGCACATGAATTAGAAGGAAAGAACAAGCAGGGAAAGCTAAAAAGACAAACCTTTGTAAAGAAACAAATTTCCTCAGCCATTATTAGTTCCTATTTGCAAAGAAGCTAACAAAAATCAAAAGGGTCTTTGTACAGAAACCTCAAAATCTTGAACTAGTATTCTTCATTCACAGTCTACTCAGCAGGCTAAACACCCCTTCAAAATGCCTGGTGTTATCAGCCGCTCAGTATGTAATAGAAAAGCAGAAAGTTTGAGCAAAGTTGCTCGTGCAGAACAAAGGACATTAAAGGGGTCAACTGTCCAAAGCTCTAGCTTCAAGAACCAGACTTGTCTATTTTTGCTGGTTTACTTGCTTGTTTTGCTGGTCTTTTTCAATTCTGATTTCCAAAGGGGAAGAAAAATAGAGAATAGTGGTGGGGTGCTTCTTCGGTGCAGTCCCACTAATTGTTGTGTTGGGTATATTACTTGTCATCGTACTTTTTAAGGGAATGCCGTAATCTAATATGTATGGTAAGTACTTTACTATTTAGTTTATTTATGTTTTAGGTTTTGTTTCTCCTTTTTTGTCATTGTCCATGTCCAATTCATAGAGACTATAATAGACCGTAATAAAAACACCAAATTTCTCGCATGCTCAGGTTAGGTTGATGCCACCCTCTGACTTGACTTTTGTCTTGTTTCAACTTTACCCCACGTATTTGGCAATATATATGTTTTTAATTTAATTTATATATATAGGTATATAATTCTTACATTATTTAAAAAGTAATAATTACTCCCCATCGTTCACTTTTACTTATTCACTATTCTAAATATAAATTTTCAATTTTACTTATCACTTTTAACATATTAAGCAATTTTTTTCCCTATTATACTCATAGTATTAATTACTCATCTCAAATCATTTTCTCAAATTCATTAAAAATATACATCAATTAATATGGGTATCATAGTAAATTATGCATTTTATTTATTATTTCTTAAGTAATGTGCAAAGTCCATAGTGGACAAATAAAAGTGAACGGAAAAAGTATAAGCAACTGTACATAACAAGAAGAGTAAGTAACCGAAAGATGAGATATATTATTTGTTACGATATATTAATTCCACGGGTAGTAGTAAGCAAACTTTTTACGGTATCAATATATATAAGCAAAAGCGGACTTATGTTATAAAGACAGAGATTACTGGTGCCCATAAAGTGGGGCAACAATTTTATGTGTATATGTATATGTTTTTAAAAAATGATGATATATTAATAATGGGCATCTTATAAACAAAGTATATTTTGGTGAATGTAAAAGTACACCCGCGACCTTCAGATCTTGGTTCAATTCGGCATAAGATATAATCCATGTTTTTTCCAATCATCTCACTTATATCTAGCAAGGCTTTTCTAGAATTTGCATCTTTTAAGAATTATTTTACCTTCCAAAGACATTTCTTTGTCTTCTCAATCGCAGAAAAAACCAACAAAGTGACGTGGAAATAAATACATCGTACCAGTTTACTTTTTTAATCCCATTATTATGTGCTCTTCTATTTTACTTCTATCTTTTCAAATTTGTACTTTTCTGTTTTCTTTCATTCATTTCCCTAGTTTTTGTTTCTTCATAATTTCCAAACATGGGTGGTTGGTAAAGAAGTGTCATAAATGGTTAAACTAATCCGTTGGGACTGAAAGAAAAACAGGAAAAGTTCTTCACGTAATCTCTTAATTTTAAATGGAGTTAGATTTTACTTTACCTCGTAACGGTGTTATAAAGGATAAAAAATGGTACTCCTCTTTAAACTCTTTGGGAGGCTATTTGGCGACAAAATTTCATGAAGCTAACAGCTCAATTGGTGGACATTGTAGAGTAACATGCAGAATTTTATATAAGTGGTGTCACAATTGAAATAAATATATAAATAAATAAATTATTATAGTTGTAAGCAATATTATTATCTATATTATCTCCAATATTTTTATTTTTTATATATATATAAAAAAATTGACGAAGTGGTATCCCCTGGCACCATATAAGACAAGGTATAGACGCCCCTACATTGTAGTGTATCATGCACATTTTAAGTCTATTATTATTTTTGATTTTTTACTTAGTGTCGGAATCTGACTAAATTCGAATTCACGTAGAAAATCTTTAACAAGGCCGACTCCTACTCAAACCGAGATATTTGATTATTTTCCTATGCTAACACATGTTAGGGGATGCATGTTGACTACACTCATGATGATTTTCCATCGTTGTGTTTGCAAAGTTATAAGCTCCGTTTTAGTTGTTGAGCTAATGATTTTCCAGCGTTGTGTTTGCAAAGTTATAAGCTCCGTTTTAGTTGTTGAGCTAATGATTTTCCAGCGTTGTGTTTGCAAAGTTATAAGCTCCGTTTTAGTTGTTGAGCTAACGTAGTTGCAACGCAATAAGTTTGATGATTATTGGTATATGCTTTGCTTTTCTTTCTTTTCGATCTCGTTCCCTATGAAGTGGTCCAAAGCTAATGTCAATAAACATATATAGCATGGGGAAGTTGAGAGAAGAGAAGCTCCACCAACTCGATTGTTTTTGTGCTCATTCATGAGTTCCACTAATAATCAATGGTCATCATGATACAAATTAAAATGTATAATAGTATGTGACAATTGTCGTTCATCAGTTTTCATAAGTACCACCAATATGTATACTCCTCCAATTCATATTATTAATTTTTTAGAATTTTCTTACACTTTAAAAAATACTACTCTCTATAGCTTTTATAGGAATACTAGTATCTATGAACGTGTGTTGCACATTAATAATGACACGTGAAGATTTAAACATTTATTTATATGAAGGAACAATAAAATTTAATTAATGAGAGAAATTTTATGTATAATAATACAACAATCATCTAAATGCCGAAAAATATTATTACTTTAACATAATATATGAATTTAACATAAAAGAACATCATCAAAACTTACACAAATGATTAATTTTGTCATGTTAATTAGATAATTATATATTATAGTTTAAAAGTAATTACTGTGATGGTATCTTAACGAACACTTCTTTATGGACAATATTTTTTTGTGTATGTTTTCTCCTAATGCGTTGGTTGCTCTACCTTAACCAGAACTCTTGTTGTCGATCTTGATATCCCTCTTGAAAGTGCAACATACAGTTGTTCGTGCAAAAAAATATATTGCGGTAAAGATAGTCCAATATTTAGGATGTTTGTCCTTATACTTTATTTATTATGTTTGCAAAGCATAATCATACTAAAAATTATTTTCACACAAATTTAAAAGGATATTCCTTAGTTTCGTAAGACGAAAGTTGAATTCAGGGATAAGAATATACTTAGAAGCACTTTAACCAGTATGATAATTTTTGCGTGTATGACGTTATTGTCAAAACTTCTATATACCATATGTGTGCAATTATATAAACTATTCGACATATCTTAATTTTTCAGTAGCATGCCAGACATATTTTTCTTCAAAAGTAACCTATATATAATGGAAGATAAATTTTAACTTAGTCTATTATATATACGTTGACACTAACATGCGTATTAACATGCGTAAGAAATAAGAAACTTGATAACAAACATGTATGGTAGAAGATCATTTGGTCTTAAAGTATTTAAGTATTCTTCTTGGAAGTAATTATTGGTATTATTTTTCGTTGAGTCAAAAACTGGAAAATATTTTATTTTTACGATAAAATTTTGCAATCAACATTTTATGCAGTTGATCAACATAATCATTTGTGCTAACTAAGATATCTTTTTAATTCCATCATTCGATTTGCACAAATTATGTTTTAATCTAATGAGTGAAATATTTATCTTATTAAATGACTACTATTACCATTGGAATTGATAACTAAGTGTTCGGGAATAACCAAATCATCTTTTATTTAATGCTCTTCTTCGTTTCCCACACGAAGAAGAAGACACTGAATACTGGATCTGTTCTTACTTTATATTTCTTGTCAGTTGGATCTTTTTTTGTTTGAGGCCAGAAGTATAACTTTGGCAAGCTAGCTTTTACAGTCTCTACTTTTGTCGATTTTGGAACTACTGGTAGTACTTGACAGTCACCTCCCAAACCATTAATTTTTCACTAAACGGTATCACTACAAAAAAAAATTGAATTAGCTACGAACGTCGTCGCTAATCTGTCACTAAAACGCTCGTAGCTAGTAGAATTTCTTGATAATTCGTCGCTAAATGAGATTAGCAACGGATTTTTCTGTTTAGCTACAAAATTTGTCCGTCGCTAAAACCTGAAGTTTTAGTAGTTCATTAATATTCAATATATCTCTAGATCTTCGGGCAATTATTTCGATCGTTTGACACTTAGCCATAAGTGCTTCATCCCATATTATCAATTTTGCTTTCCTTATAAATTTAGCACAATTGCTCTATTTTGATATATTTGTGATGGTTATTTAAGTTGTTTGAAGAGGTATATCAAATCTAAAGTGGGTGGCCTCACAATAAAATTATTGTTGGTACACCACTTGCTATTATTGCTAACAATATCATGCCTCTTGATATGATATTTGCAAGTAATGTATAACAGACAAATATTATTTCGATTCCGCCGGAGGAATCTACAAGGAAATAAATCCATTATACTAGAGTCGACTTTTTATAAAATAGTCTTGAAAGTTTGTTCTTGTTTAGGATTTAGCTTTGATTGTGCTTACTCACACAGTTGTATAACATTTTGATTCTTAATAATATACTAACCTTTTTACTTTGTGCTCTAACGCTCTTTTTATGGAATAAATTTATGTACCCTAAGATTTTTTTTAACTTGAATAAGAATTTTACTCATATGACGAATTTAAAAAATAATTGAATTGGATTCTCTTGCTAGATAATTAATTAAATATTTAATCTTAATTATAATGTTTTCCACCATAAATTTTATTTTCAAAAAGTAAAAGATTGATATGGCATTTCACTTGTAGATCTTTATGTTTGTAGAATCATTAGTGGTATTGACTCTTACCAACCATATTTTTTTCTTAGTTGTTGTTTAATAATTAGATATTTTTTAATATTACACGAAAAAATTGAAATAAAAAATTATTTGAGTAGGAAAATAGTTCAAATATCATATAAAAATATATTATCGTGGGGGTATTTTTTTCTCAATTTCAACTCTTTATGCAGTCCATTTAATATTACTTTTTTTTCTTCGTCTTGGACATTATGGAGTGGTAATGTAATGCCAATACAAAAGATTCTTATGAAAGTGATTTTATTAAACCTTCCTATATATTTTTAATAAGAATTTAATAGACAAGATTTTATTAATTTTAAAATCTTAAATATTTAAAATTAGCATAGAAAGGAATTATAGTCCAAAATATAGGTTATTATAGTTATGCCCTTTCCCAATGAGTTCTTCCGTTTAATATTTTAGAGCTATTTTGATATATTAATATTATATTTATGCTTTTATAATAATATAGCCTCTCGTTTTTCTAAATAGATTTGGACAATATAATACATTTTAAAATTAAATTAGTAATAGGATATTATAATACGTTTTCAAATTAAATTAGTAATAGAAATTTTTAAGAAGCAATAGGATTACATGACTAAGATATTTACTTGTTCAATTTTATATGAATTAGACAACCCCAAAGTAATTATACTAATATGTGTCATGGCCCAATTTCTCCTATAGGCCGTGATAGCGTTCAACGACGTCGCTAGGCAAGCCAGCGATGAACTAACTACGTGATTACTCTTTTAAATAAGTTTTCAAGTAATTAAATTTTATTTATTAAGAGATTCAAGAAGTAGAAAGTTTAATAAACAAAACGATAGCAACTGAGTGCAATCATAGATATATAAATACTCCAAAAAAATCATGAAGTCTACTAGAATGTGTGTCAAGACCCAGTGTCACAAGTGTATGAGCACTAGTAGAATATACAAAACTCTAACTATTGTCTGAAATAACATAGACATAAAATAAGTACAAAAGAACGACTCTAGGTGTTGCAGAACTGCTTAGGAAGAAGTTCACCACTAGGCCTCAAGGTATAGGGGATGCGTGACGGTGTGACCACCATATGCATCTGCCTCAGATCCTGCATTGTTAGTGCAGAAGTGTAGCTCAAGTACATAAATAACATGTACCCAGTAAGTATCAAATCTAACCTCGAACAAGTAGTGACGAGGGGTCGACACTGACACTTGCTATGGGCTAACAGTAAAGAAATACAGAATTCTAAATAAGCATGAGTTATGTAAATAATAATAATAACTCAATAACAAGCATAACGTAAATAATTCTTTCACTCATGGTAAGTCCCAAATAAATTTCCGTCTTATATAATTTTAGCCTCTCAAGCCGAAAAAATATATCAAATATACAATTACACTTCGAGTATTATCACGCACGATTATGCCGAGGTCGTACGACCCGATTCAGAATAATGTGTACACTACCGAGGGTCGAGCGACACGAACCATAGATGCATCTATCTACTGCTGAGGCGTACGGCCCACTCCACAAGAAGATATGATACTTTATAAACAACCGGTTTAAGAGTTAATACAAGGCTAACGTACAATGAAACATAAAAACTCAAGTAAGTGAAATTCGGTCGCTTACAATTGCTATATCAAGTTCCATTATAAATTAGGCACTTTAGTTAACAAGCAGGGCACAACATTACAAGTATTTCATGATTTGGGTCCTAAACTACCGGGCATAAGCATAGTTAGTAGCTGCGCACAGACTCTCATCATCGCGTACGCACGTAACCCCAACAATTAGAAGGAAATAGCAATTTAAATCACCTATGGGGCAAATTCTCTCTTACAATGTTAGACAAGAGACTTACCTTTTCTCAAAGCTCGCTTTCCGGCCTCAAATTCACCCTAAAGCCTAAACTCGGTGCCGAACAATCCGAAACTAGTCAAATATTGTATAAATTATTCAATATATTCTCAAAAGTTAATGATTTAGCTATTAGAGTAACTACTCAACCCCAAATTGGAAGATTCTTAAAATTTGTCCTCGAGCCCACGTGCTCGGATTCCATAAATGTTTGAAGAAAATCGTTACCCATAACCTTACGAACTCAAATATATAATTTTTATCCCATTCCATAACCATTTTCGTGGTTAAATTCTATTTTTATCAAAACCTAGGATTTTCATCTAAATCCATAAATTTTCACAAATTTACATGTTAAAATCTACCCATAATCCATGTATTTAACTCACATTGGATAGAAATTACTTACCTTCAAATTTCTAGGTGAAAACCCCTCTCAAGAAGCTCAAAAAACGCCCAAAACATGAGAGAAATAGGTTAGAAATGACTTAAGTTCCGTAATAAATGAAGCCTTCTACCTCTAGGACTTCCGCATCTACGGTAACAAGGCCGCATCTGCGGCACCGCTTCTACGGAAAAAGGCCCCCTTCTGTGGAAATGCCTAGGCTGGCTGGCTTTGCTTCTGCGGACTGGATCCCGCTTCTGCGGATGGTGAAGCGCATCTGCGGCCCCCTCGCTCCTGCGGGCTACTCATCGCAGAACCGAGGTCGCTTCTGCGCGTGCTTCTCCACTTCTGCAGACCACTGACCAATTGCCCAAAGCCTCTTCTGCGGCCAAGAGATCTGCGAGCACACTAGAACTGGTGCACCAACAACCCTTTTGAGCTCCAAATCGATTCGTGCATCGTCCGGATTGCACCCGAGGCCCCCCGAGGCCTCGTGCACACATACCGACAAGTTTGTAAGCATAAAACAGACTCGTTCGCACCCGCAAAACGCATAAAACAACACTAAAACTAAGAATCGCAACCCAAAACCAATAGAATCAACTTATAAACTTTAAATTCTTCCAACTTACTCTGAACACGCCGATTCATACTTAAACTACTCGGAAGGGCACGCGTGCCTGTCTTAAATCAACATGTGAGACTATTTCTATGCTCAGAATCACAAACGGACCTCGATAACACCAAAACCTACTCCAAACCAAATTCAAAGAACTTTTAAACCTTCAATAAGCCACATTTCAATATTACGTGCCGAAAGGTTCCCGGGTCATCCAAAACCCGCTCCGAATATACGCCCAAGTCCAAAATTGACATACGAACCTATTGGAACTGTCAAATCCTGGTTCCGAGATCGTTTACTCAAAATGTTGACCAAAGTCAAACTTAGACTCTTTAAAACCAAACTAAGGAACCAAGTATTCCGATTTCAACCGGAACCCTTCAAATTCCCGAACTAACCATCTCCGCAAGTCATAAAATAGTAAAAGCACATACTAGGAGTCTTATTTAGGAGAACGAGGATCTAGAAAGTAAAACGACCAGTCGGGTCGTTTTAATAAGCTTCCTAAAGGTAATCATGTAGGATTTCTAACGTGTACTATTATGTCCTAAAACTAAAAGGACTATAAGGCTAATATCTAGAATTCCGGTTATATCCTTTTATTATGAGTTATTATGCTTAATATTATAAGGTTATTTTTTGTAAACCGGCATTGTATTCATGCTTTTATATAATATAAATTAATATTATATTTATATTTTTATAATAATATAGGCTCTCCTTTTTCTAAATGGATTTGGACAATATAATACATTTAAATTAGTAATAGGATATTATAATACGTTTTCAAATTAAATTAGTGATATGATTTTTTAAGAAGTATATTCTAAAAGTAATAGAATTACATGACTAAAGATATTAACTTGTTCAATTTTATATGAATTAGACAACACAAAAGTAATTATCCTAATAGGATTCCCAAAGGTAATCGTATAAGAATCCTAACGTGTAGTATTCCTAAAACTAATAGGATTATATGGCTAATAGCTAGAATTTCAGTTATGTTATTTTATAATGAGTTATTATGCTTAATATTATAAGGTTATTTTTATAAATCGACATTGTATTGATGCTTTTATAATAATACAGATAGACAGATATAGAAATAAATATAGATAGATAGATTAGTATAAACTATAGTAATCCTTTATCGATCTTAAGTATCTCACTTGATTAACTCTCCAAAATAAAAGAAAAACGATAAGGCCAAATTTTTTTAAAAAGGCAACAATTGACTTTTTAAGAGAAACACCTAGTATTTTAAACAAAATTCTTTTTTTTTTGGTTGCTAAAACTACTAATATCTAGGAGTCGAATAGATTAATCAAAGAGTAGGGTGCTACTGTCGCAATTACGATAACAATAGCTACTAAACATATTAAATGGTTGAAGTTTTCCAAGTTGGTTTCCGTAAGTTATCCGTCCACTTATTATATTATTTGTGTCATTATGAGGGAGTACTTAATCTATTGCTACAGCTTTAGTTCCTAAATCTGACATCGTGTAAAATATAAGCCTTAATTTTGACAATTGAGTGGCTTCAAAGTTATTGGCAAACCTCAACCATGGTGTTGACTAGTATCGTTTTCCTTTTCATATTCATACTCACAATTCTCAAAGTTGTCCCTTTGCACGACCAAGGGCTGGTCTTTCCTTTTCATATTCATACTCATAATTTCCTGTGCACGGGAATTATAAATTATTATTACTGTAAAGCATATAAAAAGAATGCTCAATGAGATTTAATTTGAAAGATTCTACCTTGTCTCTCCTTTTTCATAATGACTAGAATAATTTTTTTTAGTACAATGTCATAATTAATCTAGAGTACTATATTCACCACCGTTCTACCTTTGTAATTGTGTGATTTGTGTCTGGTCTTTTAATCGCTATGCATAAACTTTCTTGATGAATTTTGTTTTACTATGTCAAATATGTAGCAACATGCATCATTTCAGCTCCCAAGGTTGGCCACATGTTTTCTTTTACCCTTTTTTTTCCTTTTGGTATTCTCTAACATTCAAAAGATGATTTACAACTTCATTAAATCCTACTTGTATTTATTTATAAATATGTTCAAATACGTGCTGACAAATACTGTTAGTTTTTCTTGTTCTTTTTACCATTGTGTCTACAAGAGATTTTGCTTCTAGAAAAGGTTAAAGGTCGAGTTGTAGAAAAATTCATTCCAGTAGGGAGTTTAGTTGGTAAAACTAATTATGGTAAATTCAATATCAATGTCCTCCCCTATATCTAAAGTACCTTTAGGGTTGATTGGTACGAGATATAAGAAAGTATAGTGCTGATATAAAAATTTAATATTATCTTAGTACTTTGTTTGATTAGTAAATTTGGTATAAGTTATCCCGTGTTTAAAATTAGTATCGGAATAACTTATACCTTGTAAAGGGTGGGGTAATTAGTGTCGGGATAACTTATACATTCTCCTTAGAAATTATATAATTGTCATTTTTAATAAAACATATCAAATAGTAAATAAAAAATAATATAAGAATAACTAATCTCATCATAACTTATCTCGATATAAGTCGTATTCGAACCAAACGACATGTAAGTATAACGCAGCCATTGGGTAATGTGATTTTCTACCCCACTGGATAAATTTCCTTCAAGACAAATGTACACGTAAAAAGAGAAAGAGGGCAAGTTGAGGTCAGCTCAATAAACTTGTAAGCTATAGATTAGTTGTTGCAGTTAATATGAAAGTTTTCCTACATATAAGATTAAAGGATAAGACTTTCTTTATCTGCAAAAAGAAACTGAAGAAAGAAGTCACTAATTTTTTTTTTTCGTTTAGAATTTCTGAAGTTGATGTAAACCAAATTGTGCACGTATGACTATATATCCAAACGAAAGGTTTTGCGTTTGGAAAATTGCAATCTGCATCTACACGAAAAGAAGATATCAAAATGCAAAGGGTACTCCTCTAATCAAAACGTACAACAAACTCTATTAATTAAGCGTTTTACTTTATCAGTGAAATATAACTTACTCTAGATAGTGGCGTATTCATGTGAAGGGAATTGTACTATCCTGATTATCTTTATTTTATGAGTACACTACTTTATAGTTTTTGGCGTATAGAGTGAAACTAACTGGTCATTAGTCATGATTCATGAGAACAACTTTGTTTAGGTGCCGGAACAGTGCGGTCATTTTTGACTCAAATGACGAAAATAAGTAAAAAAACAATTGAGGCGATTATTTATTGTGCTAGACTTTAACGGCACGTTTGTCCGTTAAGGCATAGCGCATGTATTATATGCGCTATACTTGATATTTGCAGCTTAGACTGCATGGCGCATCAATGACCTGCATTATCCATCTAAACTTCACTTTTCTCCTTATTTTCCTTGTCTCTTGCATTAGCTACTTGTCCATTGAGTTGTGAACTCAGAACTGGGAAACCAGATAGGACGTGGCATTTAAGGTGTCACCATTGACACTGTTGCAAAGTGAGAAGGCTGCAGCGTAGCCAGCTATCAAATGCACTGAAAGAAAAGAAGAAAAAGTTGAAAAAACATATCATAAGATCGAGTTTATCTTGTATACGTCACTTTGTAACACATATCTAAATGCACAGAATGAAAAGCAGAGTGGATGAAGTTAATAAACTTTTAAATTCTATGCAAGTGTAAAAATATATCTGGTACATATAAATATTTGATAAATATTAGTAATATCTAATAATTTTCCCCCTGGTACTATCTAATAATTAACCTCTTAAAAGTAGTACTAATTAATCACTTCTCTCCTTATTTTTCTTATCTCTTGCATTATATAGAAGTAGTATTTTTCTTGTGGAAAATTTCTATCAACTTCATTATTGATAAAATCCTTATGGTTGTGCCTATGAAGCATGATCAAAAGGATTTATAAAGTTGATGTGTAATTAACTTCTCCTTATCTTGACATGAGGTTTCTCGTAGTTAATTGTCTCCTTTTTTTAAAAACTATAAACTTACTGTCAGATTTTAAATTGTTTCAGTAATAAATTACTAATCACCCTAATAGTAGTGAATTTTTTGTCTTTTCTATTTTTCTTTTCAACCAAAAAGCAATATATCCTCATTCTTGGTAAAGTTATATTATTGTAATAAACATCAAACCTCAACTAATATAATATGCTCTATTGGTATTATTGAACTAAAGCGCCATGAAATTGCTCGTTAGGAGTACAGAAAATCGCTCTTAAAATTTCAAATGAAAATTACAGGAGAATTAATTGTCAATTGCAAGAAGATTCATACCAACTCCCTTTTTTTTTTCTTTTCTTTTTTGTTGCAAATTTCAGTTTTGCCTGAACAAAATCATATATTTTTTCTTGAAAGTCTACCCTACAGATTTCAGTATATATTTTCTCTGCGAAGATATTTTCTTTTTAAATTAAGTAGATGATAAATACTTCAATCATTGCAAAAGACTCATTCTTATTGTATGAAAAGCATCAGAAATATATAGCCAAACGTGCACAAGTAGCTGATGTAAGAGACAAGAAAAATAAGGAGAAAAGTGAAGTTTAGATGGATAGCGCAAGTCATTGATGCGCTATGCAGTCAAACCGCAAATGTATTATATGAGCTACATTTTAATGGACAAACGTTCCGTTAAGTTATAGCGTGGTAAATAACCGCGCTATATATAAAATGATAGTCAGTTGTTTTTCACTTATTTTCCTTATTTAAGTCCAAAAAGACTACACTTTAGTTCCAGACCCCTTTGTTTACCCTTAAAACGGATAACAATTAAATTTGTACGCGACTTTAAGAATATGTGGATATATTCAATACAAATAATCAAGAATATTAAATAAACGAGTTAAAGACAAAAATAAATAATCCAACCAATTATAATGTTACGGCCTAGCTCGAACTTAGGCTAAACAACAATTTTGTCATCGATCAGACTCTTGGTTCGAAACCAATTGTGAATGAAGAACAAACAATAAAGTAAGAACTTTGCATTAGCTAGAAAGTAGAAATATGAATTTGTATTGCCTTGGTTTGTGTGTTACAGTGTGCGTTATCAAAGAAAAACTTTCCCTTTATATAGTAGGAGAGTTTCATCCATAGTACAAGTCTACAAAGGGTAAAAATTTTCCTTTCTCATTAATTACTAATCTGTAACTGACATCGGGAGAGATCTACGCCGTGATATCTGGTTAGGTACGGATATCACGACCCTCTATTAGTCATGCGTGCCATATTTCCTGTAGTCTTAGAGCTTATTTCGGGTCCGGGGAGCGTTGCTTTATCACGCCCGACGATGAGCAGATTGTTCACCTTTAATGGGTCTCTATTCGAAAGGCTCGTAGCCTCGATTTCAACCTCGTATGTTCGTGCCTTTCTTCCGTCATCTTCACCAAAAAATTGGGGTGTGCATTGTCCCCGATTTTACCCGTATACAAATAGTCCTTCGTTTTTCGGAGAGTAGGTTCGCCGGATCGATGGGAAACGAATAGATGGACCCCGACTTCTTCCCCCGTATGTTATAACTGAGATGTCGGGTAAATCGAAACGTCCCATCAGTCTCATCATTCTGACTTCGGACCTGTGTCGATCATCGGCTGGCTGTCTTCGAATATGAAACGTCGTGCATTGATTGCATTTTCCACTATAAAAGCTTTGACCTTTTACACTTCTTTAACTTTCGATCCTAGCTTTTACCTTCGAATTTTCTAACGGCCTTTAACCTTTTCAAATCTTCATACCCTTCTTCTTGAGTCTTCATATCTTCATCTCTGATCTTCAAACCTTCATATTTGTTCTTGAATTTCCAACCCAGATCTTCATATCTTCGTCCCACCTTCAAACCTTCATACTCTTTCTTCAAATCTTCATAGTTTTCCTTCGAATATTCATATTCTCCTACAAGTCTTCATATTTCCCTGCAAATCTTCATATTTGCCCAGATCACGATGGCTAAAACTTCCAAGTCAGTGCTCAGCAGGCTGCCCCTTCATCTTCCCCCCCGGCCGCAGATGCCGAGGTGGCCGCTCCCGAGGTGGTTCCAGATCACCCCATGAAGAGCTTCATACCCGGGGGCTACTCCATCAGGGATGACTTCAAGGTCGAGAAGGCCTATATCCAACAAGACTGAGGCGAGGGAGCATGGAGATACATATGCTGTCATAGAAGAAACCCTACTCGCAGTCCGAGCAGACTGTAAGTGGGAGGGTAAGGACGTAGTCGTCACCGAGCCCAATGATGATATAACTACTCACGTGAAAGGGTATCTGAGTGTTTACACTTATCCCTTCACGCTCGCCCCTGTGAATACCGTAGTTCTTGCTTTCTGCAAGAGGTGCTAAGTGTGACTTGGTCAAATATAGCCATCCTTCTAGAGGATTTTAATCATCTTGCGCCATTTCGTGAACAACACCGAGTCTCCTCGGTTCACCCTCGACTACCTACTCCGCCTGTACAGTCCCCGAATCTTTTGAGAGGGACTGATCAAGCTCGTTCGCCGAGGAAGCAAGGCTCCTTTCTCGAGCATTGACGAGGACCGAGACCGAAGCTCGCAGGGGAGGTTCGTTCGGGTGAAAATCGAAGACCTGATTCCCCCCGAGTTTCTGTCGTTACCGAGGAATGGAACGCATCCCATAAGTATTTTCTTTCCGGGGTGTTTCTTCATTTTTGTTCTTTCTTTCAACGCCTATGTTTTTGGTCATTCAGTTATTGCCCAAGTTCCTAATGCAATCTCTCGATTCAAGGAGTGGATCGAAGGTATTTGTAAGCAGATGTCGTACTCCGAACGGGAATGGCGCAAACTTTCGAAGGGAAAATGGGAGGCCCGTTCTCATAGTGAGGTTCTTCCCTGAAATAGTTACCATCATGCTCTTAACTTATATAGTGCTAACCTTTTGTTTTTTCTCACAGAGCTTCCTAAGATCACCGAACTTTGCCTGTTGAGCCCTGCGTCTCGGGACAGCCCGGGGTTTCCGCAAAGGAGAAGAAGGAGAAAAAGAGAAAGTCCTCGGGTTCCCCAGACCCTGAGGGGAAGAAGAAGAGGACAGCCACCCGGGCCTGGAAACCCAAGAAGAATACCAAGTCCAGTGCACCGGACCCTGGATACCTCTACCGGCTCAGGGATGAGGCCGAAGAAGACGACATCCTCGTCTCCCATGGATCGACCCCCACTAGGGAGCAGACAACAACCGAGAAAGGGGACTAAGAGTTCGATCCCCTTCTGGCTCGGGGAACCTGAGGGGGAGATGGAGGCTGTGACCTCCCAGGAAGCCGCTCTTGTTTCGAAGGAGGCGACCGGTGTCATTGACATCATAGAGATGCCCTCCTATACCGAGTCCATGCTCTAAGAGGCCCAAGCGGGCAAAGAAAAGTCAAGTGAGGGAGTGAAGGGTTCAGATGATCCCCTCAACTCCTTTTTCGACGACATGGACATATCCGCATTAGAGGATTTTTCAAAGCTGGGTCACCTGAAGATCCCGAAGAAGGACGTGCCCTAGGGAGCTGGCAGGCCGAGTTCGAGCCCAAAACCGATGAAGCAATTTCCAGCGTCGAGCATGGACCCCGGGCGCAAGAGAACGGTCGTTCTCACAGTCACAGAGGATGCCCGAGTCCTATATGCTCCGGTGTGCATAGCTAGTTACCTCCGATGCCTGGTGATCGAGGAGGACCATGCAAAGATGAACGAGGTGGGCACGTCAAGTCTTTTCAATGAGGCGCAGCAGACGCTGAACTGGGTAAGGCGTTAACTCTTTTTTACCCCTTTATGAATCCTACTTAGGTTTTGATGTCTCTTACTACTTTTATTATTTTACAGGCTTCAGTGCGTCACCATAAAAGCTTCCTCCGGTACTGCTTGGAAATTAGCCAGATCGAGCTCAAAGAGCAAGTCCGGAAGAAGGACATGTACAGGCTCCTTAGTGAAAAATAGGATGTGGCCCTTAAATACCTCCCGATTCTCCAGGCCGAGCTGGAAAAAGCTCAGAAGAAGGCCTCGACCATGAAGCGGGAACATGCCAACCTGGTTGAGAAGGTAAAGATCCTTGAGGCTAAAAACGAGCAGCTAGTCATGGTGACTAATGACACAACTTTGCAGGTCTAACTGAAGATAGACCTAATCGACCAGCTCCGGGCCGAAATGGACGAGGTCAAGGCCATGGCCGAAGGGTGGAAGGGCAGGATGGACTTGCTGGCTTCGGAGAAGGAAACTGCGAAGACGGAGCTGGCATCGGTCTAGAACCAACTCCGGGTGGCGAAGGACAAAGTTGATAAGTGGTCTCAGCTGAATGATGATCTCCGGGCATAGCTGAGCTCGACCGTTGCAGAACGGGATGCTCTTGGAAGATAATATACGGCACTAAGGTACAAATTGAACACAACCTCTGGTGATGCCGAGGAGATGGTGGCCCAGTACAAGGCCAATGTGGAGGCAACCAAGATCCGCTTAAAGACAAATACTAAATACATGAAGCGGTTGTCCCAAATAGAGACCCTCGAAGAGATCCACGCCCAAGGTTTCGACCTATCGGCCGAGATCGAAGAAGCTAAGAGGCTCGAGGCCGAGGCAAAGGAGCTCTACGAGCTTGAGGGTGACAAAGGCTCCGAGGGTTCCGAAGGCTCTGAGGGATCTGAGGGCTCCGATGATTCCGACGACGAGTCGGGGCCCGGTGAAGACCAGACGTAGATGCCTTAGTACTTTTTCCGTTTTTTGTTTTTCCTTATGTATTTGTTTTTTGTTTATTTTGAGGCTAATCTATCGGGCCTTTGTAAATATATGTTGGAATATATATATATATATATGAAAATTTCCCTTTCTAGAAATATCGTATCTTTACTTTTCCAGCATCTTCTTGCAATTTTTATTCGTGTATTGTTTTTGATGCCTTGACATAGAATAAAATATAGTTCCAGGGCATTCATTTTTCGAAAGTTTGAACAAAGCCCGAATTTGATGTATCTTTGTTTGCTCGAGGCTTTGGACCCTCGGTGAGACCGTAGGTTCCCAAGATGCTTAAGTATTTTTAGATGATGTTTTTGTCGAGGGTAATCTTTTAGTAGGTTTCGAATTTTCGTAAAAGACTTACTTTCTGGTTACGGGCTTCGGATGTATCCGGGCCATTTTTAGGGTGGTCTTAGCCTTTTATATTTGGGCATCGCCTAATAGGTTTGGTGCCTCCGGTTCGGTAGCCCGGGTCGTCCGATGTTTCTTCGGGAAATAGTCCCTGAGTAGGGGTAGCCCTTGGGCTTGATAGTCCCAGAGTAGGGATAGCCCGTGGGCTCTAGGATCCGGGATCGAAGAAGCAAAAACGCGTAACAGCGAAGCAAAAATTTCTTTCATTTCTTAGTATGCAAGGTACACGATCGAAAGCGTATAAAAACTTGTGTCATGGCTAGAGTGGACTATGTGAGCACGTATCATAAGACCGTTTGGCCCTTACAATGAATCCTAACCACCATGCCTTGGCTTTTAGCATACAAACTTTTCTGTTGATCTGAAGCGAACGATCATTGACTTCGCTAAAAACCTTAATCCGAGGGTAACGGCCCCCAGTATTCGAGGTCGAACTCGTGAGGGCTCAGATACTGTTGATCTGAAGCGAACGTTCATTGACTCCGGTTTGAAATCGGTCTTCGAATCTAAGTTAGCACGTTTTACTGTTGCTTCATTAAAAACCTTGCCGAAAAATCCATTTTGGAATTAAACCGGTTCAAGAGAAAAAGAGTGCAACGCATGGTTATAGACATAATAGCCACATCCATCCTCAGTCATTTACTTGCAAACGATAGTCTGATTTACAACATGATTAAAGAGTGATTGAGTTCCTACCTTAGCAGTAGTACCATTTTAAGTGTACCACATTCTACTTGTTCAATAGTACTATGTTGTTTCCTGCTTCGAGTTTGTACGAGACTTTGCCGGTTATTTTGATAACTCAATATGGTCCTTCCCAGTTCGGTCCCAGCTTCCCCTCACTCGGGTTTCTAGTATGAAATGTTACTTTCCTCAATACCAAGTCCCCGACTTGAAAGTGTCGGAGGTTGGCTCTTCGTTTGTAATACCTTTCTATTTGCTATTTCTGGATGGCAAACCGGTCTAGGGCGGCCTCCCATATTTCATCCAATAGTTCCAGGCTCGTGATCATGGCCTCGTCGTTTGGCTCTTCTGCGCATATTGGAACATGAGGCTTGGCTCTCCTACCTCAACTAGTATTAATGCTTCGGCTTCGTAGACCAATGAAAATGGGGTGGCCGCGATGCTAGATTTTGAATTCGTACGGTATGCCTATAGGACTTCAGGCAGGATCACCTTCCATTTTCCTTTCGCACTGGTCAACCTTCTTTTCAGGTTTTGAAGTATGGTCTTGTTTGTTGATTCTGCCTTGCCCATTCCCACTAGGGAGATAAGGTGTTGATAGTATCTTCTTGATCTTGTGATCATCGAAAAGTTTATTTACCTTGCTGCCCATAAATTATTTTCCATTATCGCAAACGACCTCGGCCGATATCTCAAATCGACATATTATGTGGTCCCAGATTAAGTCAATAGCTTCTTTCTCCTGGAACTTTTCGAATGCTTGAGCCTTGACCCATTTGGAAAAATAATCGATCATCAATAGTATGAATTGATCTTTATCGGATGCCCACGGTAGGAGACCGACGATGTCCATTCCCCACCTTATAAATGGCCACGGGGACAAAACCGAGTGGAGCATTTCTCCGGTTGATGGATCATCGGGGCGTGTCTCTGGCAGTCATCGCATTTCTGGACGAAGTTCTTCGCATCTTTCTCCATTTCGATCCAATAATAGCCGGCCCTGATTAGTTTCCGAACGAAAGATTCTGCCCCCGAATAGTTCCCGCAAATGCCTTCGTGAACTTCTCTTAAGACGTATTTGGTCTCCTAGTCCTAAACATCTAACTAGCGGGCCGTCCAAGGTTCTCCTGAATAGCGCCCCCTCGACCAAGCTAAAATTGGAGGCCTTGGTACGCAGGGCCCTCGATTCTTTGGGATTCGAGGGTAGTTTTCCGGTCTTTACTTGTTCCTCCAGTCCCAAGTTAAACTCGTCGAGTTTACTTCAACGTGGCCTTCTTCTATCACCGACTTCATAAGCTGCACTATCGTTCCCGAACTGAATTCATCGGCATCGACCGATGACCCTAAGTTAGCCAGAGCATTGGCTTCGCTGTTCTGATCTCGGGGTACATGCTGCGGGGTCCATTCCCTGAATTGATGCAGCGCTACCTGTAATTTGTCTAAGTATCTTCGCATTTGCTCTTACTTTACTTCGAACGTCCCGTTAACTTGATAAACCACGATGAAGGAGTCGTACTTAATGTCTATCACCTCGGCCCTGAGGCTTTTAACCAATTCTAGATCTGCAATCATGGCCACATACTCGGCCTCATTGTTAGTTAATTTCGCAATTCTAATAGATTGCCTAATTACATTTCCCGTAGGCGGTTTCAATATGATTCTGAGCCCGGACCCCTTCGCGTTCGAGGCACCGTCCCTGAAAACGGTCTAGATTCCTGAGGTGGTCCCCGAGGTTAACAGTAATTCCCTTTCGACTCCAGGTATCAAGGACGGCGTAAAGTCAAACACAAAGTCTGCCAAAATCTAAGATTTTATGGCGGTTCGGGATCGATACTCGATATCGTACCCGCTGATTTCGATGACCTATTTGGCCAACCGGCCCGAGATCTCGGGTTTGTGCATGATGTTCCTCAGCGGGTAAGAGGTCACTGATAAGTGAGGATTTTGACTACTTATTTTCGCCTTTTGACTTTTATTTTAGTTCAAAAATGCTTAAAGGTATTCCTGAAAACTGATGAAATATGATTACTTGCAGGAGTATTGGAAAATGAGCCAAGGTGATGAAATTTAACTCAAGAAGGAGTGATTTTTAACAAGGACAAAAATCAAGCAAAAAAGGCTAAAGTGCGGACTGCAGAATTCTATCTGCGGCCGCACAACAAGAAGAAAATTTGACTGTGCTGCAATGCAAAATGCGAACCGCATAATAATTGTGCGACCACAGAAGTCAAGGTTCAGAGAGTTAGGATCAAGATCTGCGGACCCAAAATGTCATCTTTAAATTTAATAAGTAATTCTGTGTTCTAAGACCTTCAAAAGCACTATTTATTATTTCTCGACTTGCGTGCGCAGTCTGTATAATTTTTCAAAAATTGTTTATGTGAAAAATGGATTAAATGTGAAATAGAGCTTTAAAAACTCAAGGGAGTTGACTTTGGTCAACATATTTAGCAAACGGACCCGGATCAGTATTTTGACAGTTTCGGTAGCTCCGTATCGTGATTTGGGACTTGGGCGTATGTCCAGAATGTAATTTGAAGTCCCTAGCTGAGGTTATTACCATTTAACGGAACTAGCAATTTAAAGGCTAAATATTTTCATGTTTGACCACGAGGTTGACTTTTTGATATCGGAGCCGGAATCCGATTCTGGAAATTTGAACAGCTCCGTTATGTCATTTATGGCTTATGTGCCAAATTTGAAGTCATTCCGGATTAATTTAATATGTTTTGGCACGGGATTTGTAAATTGAAAGTTTAAAACTCAAAGTTTGAATCGGGATGTGAATTGTAATTTCAGCGTTGTTTGGCATGATACGAGACCCCGAGTAAGTCCGTATTATGTTATTGGACTTGTTGGTATATTCGTACGGGGTCCCGAGTACCCCGAGAGTGATACGGATTGAAATCGGATCAAGAACTGGACTTAAGCAAAATCTGTATTTTTCCTTCTGCTGTAATCGCACCTGCGGATTTTTCTCGCAGGTGCGAGCTCGCAGAAGTGAGCCTTCGATCTCAGATGCGCCCGGGCGTGGCTGTGAAAAAGTCCGCAGGTGCGGAAACCTGCACGCACATGCGCGTCCGCAGAAGCGGACCAAATGATCGCAGAAGCGAAGGTTGCGTAGGTGCGCATTTTTCCTCCGCAGGTGCGAGGCCTCGCCTGGCAGCCCGATTTCGTAGATGCGAGCTTGCATGTGCGAGCCCAGGCACCGCAGGTGCGGAAATGCCTGGGCAGTGTATATATCGAAGAGTCCGACATTTTTACTCATTTTTGTCATTTTGAGATCGGTTAAGGCGAATTTTTGGGCGATTTTCACGGAAAACATTGGGGTAAGTGTTTCTTATCCTATATTGATTATATTTCACGATTTTATACTCATTTATATCATGAATCCGTGAATTTATGGAAGAAAAATCAGATTTTTCTAAAATCTTCCAAAAACAAAAATTTAAGATTTGAAGGTCCATTTGATATTAGAATTGGATAATTTTTGTATGGTTGGACTCGTCTCGGAATGGGTGTTCGGATTTCGTAAGTTTTTCCGAGATTTGAGACGTGGGTCCCACTGCCGAATATTTTAATGAATTTCGGATTTTTATCCGGAAAATTTATAAATTCATATGGAATTATTTCCTATGATTCGTATTGAGTATATCGAATTGTTTGTGAATAGATTTGAAACTTTTGGAGACAAATTTAAAAGGAAAAGCTGTGGTCGAGTAATTGATTGGAATTTGCAAAGCGACGTAAGTGTCGTGGTTAACCTTGACTTGAGGGAATAGAACCTTTAAATTATTTGTTATGTGAAATGCATGTGAACGACGTATAGGTGAGGTGACGAGTATATATACGTCGTCAAATTAATTGTTTGCTTACTTACTTAAAAAATTATAGATTATTTTAAATCATGAATTAATTGTTATAGTAATTATTTCTCTCCTATTCTTTGTCAAATATTAATTCTTGAATTCTTGCATTAATTGTTACATGCTATGTGAATTATGTGTCTTAATTATTATTTGACATTTAGCATATTATACATTAAACTGTCTATTTTCTTTCTGATTTCCATAATAACTTGCTATATGTCATTGTTTGTTTCATAATTAAATTATAATTATTGTATGCTTGTTGTTTTATAATTTTATATTAATTGTTGCATCTATTGGGGGATCGGATTGCACGCCGCAACAGAATTGATCGAAATGAATAAATTAGAGGATCGTGTTGCACGCCGCAACAGACTTATTAAAAAGTCCATATTGGAGGATCGGGTTGCACGCCGCATTAGACTTAATAAAGTCAATATTTGGGGGATCAGATTGCACGCTGCAATAGACTTACTGAAAAGTCAATATTGGGTGATCGGATTGCACGCCGCAACAGACTTATTTAAAAGTCTATATATATACTTGATTGAAATAAATATATGACAGACTTGATTAAAAGGAAAATATTAGGAGAGCGGGTTGCATGCTGCAATATAATTGAATGTGAATATATTGTGAGAGCGGGTTGCACGCTGCAACAGACTTGGTTGAAATAATAATGGATTATGACTGCTGGGTTGGCTTCAATTATTATAAATGAGTTACCTGATTTATTTCTATTATTTGTT
>AWOL01S0023021.1:53917-72861 GCA_000715115.1 Nicotiana otophora | reverse complement strand
ATGTTTACTATCATATTTATTTTGTTTATGTCATTTTGAAGAATATGGATAATCCTCAAATTATGTTTGGATCAAAGACCAATCATGAAGATATTTGTGTAATTGATAGTGGAACAACTCATGCCATATTCAAAGATCAGAAATACTTTTCTTATTTGCATAGGGAAAAAGCAATATTTCTACAATTTCTGGTAATATAAGTTTGATTGAAGGCTCCGAAAGAGCTACTATATTTCTGTCTAAAGGAACAAAACTTATAATAGACAATACATTATTTTCCTCCAAGTCCTGAAGAAACTTGTTGAGTTTTATAGATGTCCGCCGAAATGGGTATCATGTTGAGACGATAAATGGAATGAATATGGAATATCTTTATATTACAAGAATGTTTCTGGCCAGAAGTGCATTGTAAAAAAGTTACCAACTTTATCTTCTGGCTTATACTATTCAAAAATTAATATAGTTGAAGCACACTCTATCGTAAACCAGAAGTTTATTGATTCAAATATTTTTGTGCTTTGGCATGGCCGTTTGGGCCATCCTGGATCAATAATGATGAGACGAATTACTGAAAATTCGAGTGGGCATCCATTAAAGAACCTGAAGATTTTTACAAATAATGATTTTTCTTGTGATGCTTGTTATCAAGGAAAAATGATCACTAGACCATCACCAATGAAGGTTAGCATCGAATCCCCTGCCTTTTTAGAACGTATACATGAGGATATATGTGGACCTATTCACCCACCAAGTGGGTTGTTTAGATATTTTATGGTCCTAATAGATGCATCTTCAAGATGGTCTCATGTGTGCCTACTATCATCTCGCAACCTGGCGTTTGCAAAGCTATTAGCCCAAATAATTCGATTAAGGACACAATTCCCAGATTGTCCTATAAAAGTTACTCGCCTTGATAATGCTGGAGAATTTTCATCTCAAGCTTTTGATGATTACTGTCTATCAGTTGGGATAAAAGTTAAATATCCTATAGCTTATGTTCATACTCAAAATAGCCTTGCAGAGTGATTTATCAAACACCTGCAGTTGATAGCAAGACCACTACTTATGAAAATAAAATTGCCCACTATTGTTTGGAGCCATGCTATCTTGCACACATTATCACTTATCTGTCTCATACCGACATATTATAATAAATATTCTCCCTCATAATTAGTTTTTGGTCATGAACCAAATATTTTCCATCTACGAAATTTTGGATGTGTTGTATATGTGCCAGTAGCACCACCATAACGCAGTAAGATGGGCCCGCAAATAAGGTTAGGAATATATGTTGGGTTTGAATCACCCTCTATTATTCGCTATTTTGAACCATTGACGGGAGATTTATTTACTGCTCGATTTGTAGATTGTCGGTTTGATGAAATAAATTTTTCACAATTAGGGGGAGAGAAAAAGGAAATCAAAAGAGAAATTATGTGAAAAGTTTCATCATTATCTCACTTTGATTCACGTACCTCTATATGTAATCAGGAGGTCCAGAAGATCATCCATTTACAGAATATAGCAAATCAAATGCCAGACGCATTTATTGATTTGAAAAGGATAACTATGTTACACATCCCTGCAGAGAATGTGCCTATACGAATTGATGTCCTAGCAGGACCATCTACTAGCATAAAACTAGTGAACCTAAAGCACGCCTGAAGCGTGGTAGGCCTTTGGGTTCTAAGGATCGAAATCCAAGAAAAAGAAAATCGACAAATGATCAAAATAATATTATGAAGGGATCTCCTAAAGAGACCCAAGATCTGATTAGTACTGAGATTTATGAAGAAATCACTGGACCCGAGACTCAAGTGAGCGAGGAACTTTTAATAAGTTCTACTGGTGATGTGATTAATTTAAATCGATCTGAAATAGTGGTGGATAATATTTTTGCATATAATGTCGCACTTAACATTATGCAAGATAATGAGAATCTTGAACCCCGATTTGTCGAAGAATGTCGACAAAGATCTGATTGGCCAAAATGGCAAGAGTCAATTCAATCGGAATTGAAGTCACTTGCTAAAAGAGAGGCCTTTGGACCATTAGTCCAAACACCTACTGGTATAAAGCCAGTTGGTCATAAATGCGTTTTTGTGCGAAAAAGTAATGATAAAAATAAAGTTGAAAGATACAAGGCTCGCCTTGTTGCACAAGGATTGTCACAACGACCTAGAGTCGATTATGAAGAAACATATTCACCTGTTATGAATGCCATAACATTTCGATATCTCATCAGTTTAGCCTTACGTGAAAGGCTTGAAATACATATGATGGATGTGGTTACAACTTATCTGTACGGGTCACTTGATAATAAGATTTATATGAAAATCTCTGAAGGATTTAAAATACCTGAAGCATATTCGAAATCTCGGAAAATGTATTTAATCGGATTACAAATATCTTTGTACGGTTTAAAGCAATCTGGGCGCATGTGGTATAATTGCCTTAGTGAATATTTACTGAAAGAGGGTTACATAAATGATGTTATTTGTCCATGTATTTTTATAAAGAAAATGACATCAGAATTTATTACACTTGCTGTTTATGTTGATGATATAAATCTTGTTGGAACTCCAGAAGAGCTCCAAAAGACAATTGAATATCTTAAGAAAGAATTTGAGATGAAAGATCTTGGAAAGACAAAACTTTGTCTTGGACTGCAAATTGAACATTTAGCAAACGGGATCTTTATGCATCAATCTGCCTATACAAAAAGGGTCTTAAAACGCTTTTACATGGACAAAGCACACCCATTGAATACACCAATGGTTGTTCGATCACTTGAAGTGAATAAGGACCAGTTTCGACCTCCAAAAGAGGATGATGAACTCCTTGGTCCTGAAACACCCTATCTTAGTGCAATTGGTGCACTTATGTATCTTGCTAATGCTACAAGGCCTGACAAAATATTTTCTATTAATTTACTAGCAAGATATAGCTCTTCTCCTACTCGGAGACATTGGAATGGGATTAAACATATTTTGCTATATTTAAAGGGAACTCTTGATATGGGTTTGTTTTATGCTAACAAAGGTAGTGCAGATCTTGTTGGTTATGCAGATGCAGGTTATTTATCTGATCCCTATAAAACTCGATATCAAACCGGGTACGTGTTTACATGTAGAGGTACTGTCATATCATGACGCTCCACAAAGCAGTCAATTGTTGCTACTTCTTCAAATCATGCTGAGTAAATAGCTATTCATGAAACAAGTAGGGAATGCATATGGTTGAGATCAGTGATTCATTTTATTCAAGAAAAATGTGATTTGAAGTGTGATAAAAGATCCACAATTCTATACGAAAACAATGCTGCATGCATAGCCCAATTAAACGGGGGATTTATAAAAGAAGATAGAACGAAGCATATTTCACCAAAATTATTCTACACACATGATCTCCGGAAAAATGGTGACATCGATGTGCAATAAATCCGTTCAAGTAACAATCCAGCAGATTTGTTCACTAAATTTTTACCAACTTCAATTTTTGAGAAGATGGTATACAAGATTGGAATGCGGAGACTCAAATATTTGAAACAAGATTTTCATCAGGGGGAGTGAAATATACGCTGTACTCTTTTTTCCTTACTAAATATTTTTCCATAGGGTTTTCCTTATAAGGTTTTTAATGAGGCAGCTAGAAATGCGTATTACTAAATATGTGTTCTCTTTTTCCTTCACTAGGATTGTTTCACTGGATTTTTCCTAGTAAGGTTTTAACGATGCACAATACCTTTTAATGAACATCCAAGGGGGTGTGTTATGAAAATAATTATATTGTGGATGTCCATTTATTACTCTGCTATATTATCCATTTAGTACTCTGTTGAACTNAGATTATCCATTTAGTACTCTGTTGAAGTTTATCTACAAGCAGCTGATGCAGGCAGGTTGCAAGCAGCTCAATGAAATGATTTGCATCAGCTTCTTATTAAACAGGCAGGTTGCAAGCAGCTCATGCAGACAACTTAAAAACAGTTAAAGAAAAGCCTTGCAACTGCTTTCTTTCTTCTATAAATATAGGAGTTTTCAGTTCAGTATGTACATAAGTTTGAAGTTTGAATAATATATCAGTTTCTCTCTATACTTGTCTTTACTTTACAGTTTTTATTTTATAATAATTACAGTTATATTGCTCGAATCTTTAATTAAAATTTACTTGCAGTTTTGAAAATCTCCAAAAAGTCATATGTATCCAATTGCATTATGTGAAAGAGCCCAGTTTAATGCTGGGCCTAGTTGTTGTGGCCTTTATTAACAATTGAACCTCCAAATGAAGCTCAAGTCTGCAAAACTTGATCCGTTCTGTTATCCAAACGGCCGAAAGACTGAATTGAGATATTGCCATAAGTTTGTATTGGAAAAAAAAGCCTTCCCCAACTAGTCTACCAAGTATATATGTGTTCACCAATAAAATTCTCTAGTTCTTTGCAGAGCATGAAAGCTAATACTCAAAATCTACCTCTACTTGCAATAATAACATAGGAGACCCGAGAGAGAAAATGTGGCATTATAATATGAACTATCAACTCAAGTTTATACTATCCCTACAACTATTTTATCATGCTAACACTATTATCCCAAAATATTATGTACGAGTATGAAACATTAAGGTACTGAAAACTACCATACAACAATTTATATGCATAAAACCTACCTACCTATTTATTGTTTATGAATATTACATGAATGATCCAAGTGTAATACTAATGTATGAATGTATTATTACTTGATAGCTGCTGCTATATAAAACAAAACTGTGCAGGTAGAAGACTAGTTCTCAGCAGCATCTTCAGGAATCCATAGACCCTTTAATTTACTTATTTAATTTCATACTTAGTACGAAGGACCTCGCTTTTGGCTAATTCTTCTGGTTTTTTCCGAGCACTGCTGTTGTTTCCTGTTTTTGGAGAAATATCCAATACTTGCTTCATTACTAGTATCCTTTGAATTATAATGGTATCCCCAATTTCCAAGAATTAACCACTGTTGTGGGGTTCATATCAAACAAGTTTAAATTAAATTTCGCGTATATAACACAAAATTTTCAGGCCTAGCTACTTCAAGATTCACTCATTTAAAAGGAACCAGCAGCAAGTATAAAGAATAGGGAAAGCTTGAAATCATAGAAATGTGTTAATCTCCTTATTGTAGTATAAAGAACAGGGGAAACATACTTGTTAGAGTCGGTTCTTTCATTAAGTATATCTTGTGTATCGGTGATATGGAGATGAGAACCAGTTCTGGACTTGTCGAGATGAGTGTTATGTTGATAATCAGACAAGTGATAGTTATTGGGTTTTTCATTCCTTTGATATTCTTCTACCAGCAGTTTTGATGCGGCCTCTGTACCGCGCCTCATTTTTGCTTCACTACTCTTTTGATCATCTTCAAATTGATTCTCAACTTCTCCTTTCCTTTTTTCATCACCCATTTTCAACTTCTTGATTCTTGGCTAAAACTTATTTAAGAGGGAAAGATATGGAGAGAGAAAGCAGGAAAATGGGAATTGGATTCATAAGTCACCAGAATTTATACGCTGTGTATAGCTCTGTTTTTCTGTTAACTTTCTAATTTCTCATTTTCGAAATTACACCCTTTCCGGCAACTAAGCTTTTAGATTTTTATGTAGTTTTTTTCCTCTTAAAAAGAAAAAAAGACAATTGCCAGGTAAAAAAAACTGCAAGAATTACTGCAAGTGGCGGAGCCAGAGTACCAACTAGGGGTTCGGGTGAACCCAATAACATTGATTCAAATTATGTATTTATCTTAAAAAGTTTATTGAATATATATAAACTATTAATTAAGAACCCATTAACTTAAAAATATTAAAATTGTCAATTGTGAACTCATAAGCTCGAAATCCTAATTCCTCGAGAGCTATTTTTACAATTTTTTTTGTTATATGTTGTAACATGTATCTAACCTCTAATTAAAGTAAGTCAAAAATGTTAAACAGGGACGCTGTATAAGCCTTCATACACAATATTCATATAAACAAAATAAGTAGGTAGTGTTAGCATTAAGGTTATTTTAAGGATGACAAATCAAGCGTAAACTATCTCCACCGAGCTCTATAAATTCGAAGATTTCACAGAAGAATATCACGCAGCTTACACCTCAAAAAGCTTAGCTCGTTTGGTAGGAGCTATTAGAAAAAATAGTATAAGCATTAGTTTTTTGCATTACTAATCCCTAGTTTGGTAAATTTATTAACCTATGTATAACTAATACTTGTAATAGTTATAGTACATCCTATTTGGTATTATCCTATGTATAACTAATACGTAGCAAACCATGATACTACTTGCATAAACATGATTAAAGACACATTGCCCCTCAAATCCCTCAATACTAATACTTGATTTTTTCTCTTCTATTTCTCCATGATCTTTATTTTTCATTGGTAATTTTTCCATAATTTAATAAGTTGTTTGTGATGGAAAAGGTGATGAATTTCTCTTCTATTTGTTCAAAAATTTGCTCCGCTAGAACCTTCTTTTTTTAAAAATGTTATGGAGAAGTGAAATGATAATGGGTGCTTACCCGGTTGAAGAAGAAGAAGGAAGAAGCAGAGAAATAGAGAAGGAGAAGTATGCGTGTAATGAGAGCATTGTATATCATTGCATTACTCCAATTTGTACAAAGATTAGAGATATATATAGGATTAGTTCCATCTCTAATTAACTGACATTAACAGCTTAAAGTAGTCGTTAGGGACTAACTAATTAACTGTAAAAAATTACTCTAATGCCCTTATTTTAACTAGCTATGTTACATCATTCTCTGCACTCCCCCTCAAGTTAGGTACTGAAAATACATTAAGAACACCTAGCTTGGAAGAAAGATATTCGTGCTGAACTTTGTTGAGTCCCTTAGTCAACAGATCTGCAGGTTGTTCTTTAGTAGAGATGTATGTTGTTTTGACTAGACCTTATATGATTTTTTCTCTAATTAAGTGACAGTCGATCTTGATATGTTTTGTCCTTTCGTGATAAACAGGGTTTGCTGCAATTTGCATTGCAACATTGCTATCACTGAATATCTCCACAGGTAGTTGGGTATCAACCCTCACTTCTTTTAGAAATCCCACAAGCCAGATAAGTTCTGCTACAATTACTGCAAGACTTTTTTACTCAGCTTCTGCCGAGCTTCTTGAAAATGTGATTTGCTTTTTTGATTTTCATGATATTAAAGAGACTTCAAATTTGATTAGATAACTTGAGACAAATTTCCTTGAGTGTGGGCAGCAGCCCAATCTGCATCACAATATGCTGAAATTGTGTTGTTGTATTTACCGGAGAGGAGTATCCCTTGTCTAGGACTGTTCTTGATATACTTCACAATTCTCAGAGCTGCTTTCATGTGAGATTTCTTTGATTTTTGTAAAAATTGACTTAGTGTTTGTATACTGAATGAGATGTCTGGCCTTGTCATTGTTAAGTATAGGAGTTTACCTATTAGTTTTTGATAGAGAGTTGAATCTGACAGTTCTTTATCTAACAATGCAGTAGGCTTAGTTCTTCTAAGATGTTTATCATATTCTGTTGTTGTGAGTTTCATATTGGCATCCAATGGTGTAATTGCTGGTTTAGCAGCTGCAAGACCTGTTTCAGAAACAAGTTCTAAGGCATATTTCCTCTGATGCATAAGTATTCCTTGTCTTGATCTAGCAAACTCTATGCCTAAGAAATATTTCAATTCTCCTAAGTCTTTCATTTTGAAGGCTTGTTGTAGATTTGCTTTGGTTTCCTCTATTAATCTCAGACAATCACCTGTAATGAGCATATTATCTACATAAATCAATACCATTGTAATGCCTTATGTAGTTTTCTTAAAGAACAGAGAGTGATCATATTGGCTTTGCTGAAATTGAGAGCCTACTAATGCTTCTGTTAGCTTAGTATTCCATTGACATGGAACTTGTTTTAATCCATACAAGGATTTAACAAGTCTACACACTTTGTTCTCCCCCTGACTTGTGAATCCTTGTGGCAGAGTCATGTAAATTTTATCAAATAAATGCCCTTATAAAAAAATATTATATACATCTATTTAATGTATATGCCAGTTTCTTGTAGCAGCTAGAGCTAGTACAGTCCTTATAGTCTTCATTTTTATGACTGGAGAGAAGGTTACTTGATAGTCTATTTCTTCCTTTTGACTGAATCCTTTTGCCACTAGCCTAACTTTGAATGTTTCCATTTTACCTGACGCTTTGTACTTTATCTTATAAATCCATTTACACCCTATTGGGCTCTTACCTTCAGGTAATAATACTATGTCCCAAGTGTGGTTAAGGCTTTAATCCAGTCTTCATTGCATCAACCCACCTAGGATCTTTCACAACTTTTGAGTAGAAGGTTGATTCAATAATATTTGAAGCAGATGTCAATTAAGCTTGATATCTAGGTGTTAGATTTTCATAGATCAAGAATTTTGATATGGCATAAGGTTCATCTTGACGAACATTCAGTGAAACAAAGTCTTTCATCTATATAGGTGGTTGCTTTCCTCTACACGACTTTCTGATATCTGGTTGATCTGGAAGGCTAATAGGAACATCATGTGATACTTGAATTATTGGTGATTGTATGGTTGATGTCTATTGAGTAGTTGGCTATATAATTTCTGAATGAAGAGATTCAGTATGCTGTGTGAGATCTTGTGTGAACTCTGGTGGTGTAAGAACTTCTTGTTGAGTTGTATGTATGTGGCTTCCAGTGCTTGCATTATATGTGATTGAATCTGTAGTGTGAAATAAGTTGTCTTCTATGTTGGGATGAACGAATATAGACTGGCTGTTGCCTTGCTTGTTCTTGAAGGGAAATATACCTTCCCTAAACTGAACATCTCTGCTTACAAAGAATATTTTATCTATTAAATCATAAAATAAGTATCCTTTTTTGAGCTGTAGCATATCCCATATGTACAGATGGTCTTGATCTAGGCATTAGTTTGTCATGCTGTTGAATTAGCTTAGCATAACATAAGCAGCCTATAATCTTAAGATGTTGTAATGCTGGTTTTCTTCTATACAATCTTTCATAGGGACTTTTGTTATCAATGACTGAGCTAGGCAGTCTGTTAATGAGATAAACAACAACAAGTACACAATATCCCCAAAATTTGATAGGTATTTCAGCTGGGAACTTGATAGCTCTAGTTATTTCTAGGACGTGTCTATGTTTTCTCTCAGCTTCTCCATTTTGCCGAGGAGTATATAGACTTGTCTTCTGATGAATTACTCCTAGACTGTTGAACCAATTTCCACAGATTGAGTTAACAAATTCTGTCCCATTATCTGTTTGAATTGTTTTCACTGTTGTCTCAAACTGTGTTTTCACAAAGGCAAAGAATTATTGTATAACCACACATACATCAGACTTCATTCTCAGTAGAAATATTCATGTCATTCAAGTAAAATCATCAACCACAGTTAAGAAAAATCTGTTGCCATCCATAGTAGGCATTTTATAAGGCCCCCACAAATCCATATGAACTAATTCAAAACAAGTAGTTGTTTTAATGCTACTGACAGGGAAAGGTTGCCTTGTTTGCTGTGCACAAGGGTATATACTACATGTGTCTATTCTAGCATATATACCTTGTATCTTGACTGGTAGTAACTTCTTGAGGATAGTAGTAGACACATGACCAAGCCTTCTATGCCAAAGATCTATATCACTTGAACTAATCTCTTCATTTGCTTCTGTCTCCTTTGTGGCTAAACTAGTTGTATCACTTCCTGGTATTGTTTGTCTGCTGAGGATGTGGAGACCACTGTTTTCTCTACCAATCACTTTCACCCTCCCATTGAAGAGTTCCCGAAACACACAAAAATCAGGGAAGAAAGCAACTGAACATTTTAGTTCCTTGTTTACTTTAGAAACTCACAGAAGATTATATTTGAACTGAGGAATATAAAACACATTAGTTATTGTGTTTTGATATGATAAAGTACTAGTTCCAATATGTGTAACTTGAGTTGTTTCTCCATTAGGTAGATGTACTTTCTTTGGTTGGCTTGTTTGAACTAAGGAGGCTTTGTTCAATAACTCTAGGTCTGCTACCATATGGTTTGTAGACCCTGTGTCTATTATCTAATCTTATAAACTATCTGAAGCTAGTAAAGCACAGGGTAAGTTAGTAAAGCACAGGCTTTGTTCAATGACTTGAGTTGTTTCTCCATTAGGCTGATGGAGGTGCTGCAGAAGAAGCTAAGTTATTTTTGTTTAGGAGTTGCACAATGTGATCATACTGTTCTTTAGTAAATGTGCAGTTATCCAGCAAATGAGCATTGTTCACCTTCCCCATGTTCCGTGAGTTAGTAGTACCCACTGTATTACCTGTCAATTCAGAACTCTATAAGTTGTTCTCAGTCCAGTTCCCTCTTGGCAGCTGATTGTTTTGCATACTTATTTCAGACATCACATTGTATGCACCATGAGTATTGACATTCTTCTTTCTTGGTCTGTAATCTGTAGGATAACCTACAATTTTGCAACAATTTTCTTTACAGTGACCTTTCATTTTGAAGAAATCACAAAACAGATTGAAATTCTTCCTAGACTTCTGAAAATTTCTTCCAGTCTTGGTGTACATTGCCACATCATATTGCCCAGTAACAATAGTGGGATTTGCCCCTAGTAAACCAGCAGTGGCTGCTACTGACTTTTGACTCTCTTCACTAATCACCATACCGTATGCTTGATTGACTGTTGGCATAGGACTCATTAACAGAATCTGACTTCTAGCTTGGCTGTAGGAATCATTTAAGCCCATCAAGAATTGAAACAATTTCAATTTTTGCAAGTGAACCATGAAATTTCTTGATTTTGGGCAATCACACCCAGGAGCAAGAACCAAGGCTTCAAATTCTTCCCACAAATTTTTAAGTTTTAAAAAATATGCAGACATAGATACAGTTCCTTGACTTAGGGTAGCAATTTATTTATGTAAATTGTAGGATCTTGAGCAATATATTTTATCAAACCTTTCATGCAAGTCATTCCACACGGCTTGAGCACTTAAAGCATACATTATACCACCAAGTAAGCTACTACTAACAAAATTCATTAACCAAAATAGCACAATCGCATTTTCCATTTCCCAGTGATTCCATATACTTTCTGGGAAATTTTATTTGGTACAAGTTCCATCGACCAACTCCTATTTGTTTCTTCCTAACAATGCCATTCTCATAGACCTAAAACACAGAGAATAGTTTTCAATACCAGTCAATTGAAAGGAGATAATTTGTATACCATTTTTATCTAACGGACTCAAGAATAAGGGGTGATTGTAGTCAATGCCTGGAGCAAGTGTAGGCATAATTCCTTGGCCGGAATGTTACACCCCATGTTTTCGTATGTGAAAGTACGTCGTAAGTCAATTGATGTAAGCTCAAGAAGGATGAAATCTTTCTACAAGGCTAATGAAGGTTTATCGAAGTGTTAAGTGAGTTAGGATGAATAAGACATGTTAATCATGATATAAATGAGTGTAAAGTTATAATATGACTATATATGATATTTGGATATAAAATATAAAGTTTGGGAAAAATCAGATTTAACTTACGGAAAAATTGAGTTAAGAATTGCCTTGTCGTTCCATTTTAAGAAATTAAATTCGTAAGCTTTATGATATAATTTTAGGGCATAGCTCATACAAAAATGAAAGTCTTGGAACCTAGTTTCCAATGGTCTAAACCATTTATTCATACGACATCGGTGTCGAGAAATATGGATTTCTAAAGTAGGGTCGCCAAGTCACGTCGCCGCAATTAGAAGAAAATGGCAGGTTTATAGGCCAGGTTGCGAGGCAGTTTTCTCCCAATTTGTTGAGAGTTATAGGGAGATCTTTATATTTAATTAAATCCCCATGTGTCTAGTTTCTAACGCTGAAAATCGTTTGTTAATACGATATAGCAGTAGACAGATACAAGTATCCGAAGTTGCACTGCTCAAGCTGCCAAGCAGGCGGCTTACCCACCTGCTTGGAGAATTGAGGCGGTGGGCTTATAAATAGTCTTATCCCCTTATATCTCGTCAAAATACAGAGAATACTTACAAAACACTCTCAAGCATCCAAAAACTGGTCCAAGAAATTCCAAGCAAGATCAACATCCCTTTCACGAAATCAAGAAGCGATAACATTAGAATGATCCCTACGACGTAAGTATCACTATACCGCCTCTCTTTTTCTTTGTAGTTTGCATTTTGGAACGTACTTCATGGTTAAGAAAACACATACTTTCTGTATTTAAGCTTTTAAATATCAAGGGAGGTTGATAAATTCTTTTCCTAATAGTAAGAACTCATGGGACGATGATCGGAAGCCGTGAGTTCGATTTATTTCACCTTTAGTAGACTGTTTTGTAGTACACTCATGTTGGCTTATTGTGCTTCTGATTTATGGAGTTTGGAAGGATAAAAGGGCATGGAGAAATTTCACATGTAGTAGGGTAGTGGGCTGGTCGCTCGCCATTGAAATTTCAAGCTAATTGATAACTTGTTGATTGGGTGTGTTATGGTATATTGGGGGTTTTTGTTGGATTAAAGGTCCCAAATTGTCGTAGGTTGTTTTTGAGTTGTGGGTTGTATTGTGTTGTTGTCTCGCCTATAGTAGGCTTTCGGGTGCAGTAAAATCAAGGGAAATGCTGTCCGTTTTATTTTAGAATCGAGTTATCGTTTGAGATACGTGATATACTAGCACCATCTAAGTTATACATGTATTTCTTTGTTATAGGGTTGGCGCACTAGTTGTCGTAAGCTTTTGTCGAGTTGCATTGATGACTTGAGGTATGTTAAGGCTATCCCTTCTTTCGTTTTGGCATGATCCACATGATACAAACGAAACGAGCAAATATACAACTGTTATAAATGACTCTATTCTTAGAAGTACTAGGAGTGTTTATGTTCATGGGTCTCAGAAAATACGTAAGTTGATAAAGTTTATGTCATGATATTAATAGAAGGCATATTCATCTTATGACATTCTGATAGATCTTACTGACTTACTTCATTATGCATTGCATTCATTTATGTATGTGCATTGACCCATGACCCGATGGAGTTATATACGCGTATATTATGTGTATATGGGATATAGGGAAAGGTTATGGCGTTACATATGCACCACCACCTGATCAGCTGGTATACGTTGATGATTTCGCCCATAGTGGCCGATATGATATGATGAAATGCCCTTAGAGGTTTGATGATGTTATGTATGCATATACCTATGCATGGTATGACATTTATACATATATGCATGACATTAGAAATGTCTCATGATTCACAGAGCTATTAGACTTACAGGTTGAGTCTTTTACTCTATGTTTCTTTTATTTCTATTATATACTGCTTTTCATGCCTTACATACTCAGTACATTATTTGTACTGATATCTCTTTGCCTGAGGACACTGCGTTTCATGCTCTCAAGTCACGATAGACAGGTTGAGAGTCCTCCTAGTAGGCTATCAGCTCAACAGAAGGTGTTGGTACATTCCACTTGCTCCGGAGTTACTTATTTGGTTAGTGTGCTTTAGACATGTATTTATTGGTATGGCGGGGCCCTGTCCCAGCCTTTATGCCTTTTATGTACTCTTAGAGGCTTGTAGACAGATGTCATATATATGAAAGATTGTATGGCCTTGTCGGCCTATGTTCAGTGTACGAGTGATCATTTTGGTATTATAGACCCGTATGTCATACGTATAAGTTTGTATTACACGTTGGGTCGTCCTATGTCGAGTATTCCCTTTTGTTTTATTCTGGTTATCTTATGACGCCCCTTTTGGCCCATTTACTCATAATGGTATGATAATAAAGATATGTTACATTGGTACTAGATTGAGTAAGGCACTGGGTGCCTGTCGCAGCCCTGCGGTTTGAGTCGTGACAAATGTAGTATCAGAGCAATTCTATCCTAGGGAGTCTGCAAGCCGTGTCTAGTAGAGTCTTGTTTATGGGTGTGTTGTGCACCACACTTATAAGCAGAAGGCTACAAGGCATTTGGGATTGTCACTCTTTCTTCTTACTCTAGATCGTGTTGTAGAGCTCAGTTGTAAGAATTCAAACTCCTAAATTCTACTTTATTCATAATACAATGATACCTACATCTACAAAGACAGTTGGTAAGAGATTGAATGTAGTTGTGGAAGAGTTTAGTCAGAGGAACTCGATTTTTCATCATGCTTATGATGAGTAAATATGATGTCTTCAGCAGATCATGTGTGTACTAAGACGTGTAAGCTTCATGATAAGGATCCCTAAGGCATGAATATCTATCCACCCATATGGTAAAAATCAACAAGAGTATCAGAAGGAAGATACACGTTGCAACAAGTAAAGAAAGCAAGGTGAAGAAGGGTACGAGGTACCCAGTTAGTGAAGATTATCAGTATTTATAATTCAGGCAGAAAAATATAAGCATTCTGAGTTACTTTCAACAATAATAGAGATATATACAATTTGCCACACCCATCTCAGTTATGCCCTATGGGAGCTAACATATATAGTCTAACAGAAGGATGTGATATCAGGATCCAGCTGGGGTTAGAGTAACCCAAAATTATGGATGGATTGTTATCATTAGCTAACATTTCCGAAGATAATACCAATGTGGTAATAGATCTCCTTGTGAGACACCCAGATAGCGAACTCTAGAATAGTACAATCAGATATAAATACTAGAATATTCAGAAATTTCAGAAGATAGGTAGTGGGATCCTAGAAGGGATAAATATTTACCTTAGTATGACTCCAACCCCCAGTAAAAAATAAAATAAAATGTTAGGCGTCCCGAAGAGCCAGTGAGATGAAGCAAGGGGAGCTAAATATGAAAGAACATTTTGTTGAAGTTTTCAAAATAAAATGATAGACATAAATATTAGTCGGAGAATAAGAAGAGAGTAAATGAAGTATTATGAGTAAGAGGTGATAAATGGGTGATAACGGTAAATCAAAATATGACATGACAGAGTCTATAGTCAAGTGAAAAAAAAGACAAGAGGTGACAGGACTTGAGATAATAAAACTATATAAGCCATAAAGTCATACCCTCACTTAGCGAAATGAGTTGGTGACTCGAATGTGATTACCGAAAGGAAAAGTTAGACCCCCTGAGTAATAGAAATCAGCATGGGCTAGTGAACAAGATAAGCTGAACATGAATTAAGTACCGAAGGATTTGATAATAATAGGTATCGTGAGAATTTTAGAGATCACATTCCAGCAATAATAGAATAGATAACAGAAGAATGGTCTTTAAAGTTCATTTAGGAAGGCACTTCCCTAAAGCAAGCACTGTGAGCAGAGTTAAGTTTAAATGACTAAGTGTTTTAGTTACACTAGGTGTCACCCTTGTGCATAAGGAATTCAGTTATCCCTGATACATGAGGGTTACCATAAGGCGAGTAAGGGTCATTGATGATATGAAAAGAGCAAAGATGAAGAGGTAAAATATCTATAGGTAAATCGTCGTAGCGCTAAATCTTAGTACTCCCCTAAAGGGGGGAATATGATGTGATGTGGTATTAAGTCAGAGTTAAGTGGTTCAGGTAACTATGAAATGGTAAAGGAAGAATGTGGTAAAAAGGCGAAAGGGATGAGGTTGCATTTATTCAGATCCTAAAAATATATCGCGACTCCAGAACATTATGCAAGTACGACGTCGGGGAGAGGCACTAAGAGTTCCCAGCCAGGATGTTAATGATAAATAAATATGAATGGACACTTGATACATCAGAAGCCAGTGCAAGAGGTATGTTAAGACAAAGGACATATCCCAAGAGAGATTACGTTGAAGATACATATAAGAATGGACCAACGAGTATTTAGTAGTTGACTTAGGAAGAGCCTAGTTATGGCTAGACAAGAGGATACAGAAAAATAAACATATCATGCAAGATAAACGTAGTGAACCCCAGCATAGTAAATTTAGTCTCATAGATATGACATCGTGATCCTTGAGAGATATTCATGTAGGTGTTAGGGTAGATAAAGGCACCATATAAGTGTTACGAAAATAAAAGAGAGTGTCACTAGGGAGACAATTTAAATTTCAGTTTAGAAGCTACACTACGAGCACAATGGTGCGGAGGTAAGTAACTAAGGATAATTATAGGCGAGTAAGAACATCAAAAATTTTGTCGGTTATACAATGTAATAAGCTCACAGCTTTACAAGAGTCAGAGGGTCTCCCCTAAGTACTACAATGAATGACTAGCTGAGGAAATAAGGAAGAAGTCTTTAACCTAAGCACATTGTCCTAAAGAGGAAATAATCTTGTAACAACAGTTTTACTACAACATTGTATGCACTCCAAAAAAACAGTAGCACCTATCATGGCTATTGAGTGGGAAGTAAAAACCAAATTTGATATTTGAGATCATATGAGTTACAAGAAATTCTAGTATTCGGGGGCACTAAGATAAGCCAAGCATTCATGTAGCAAGTGGCAGAACGACCAGAAGAAGTAATTGCTTATGTTTAAAGGCAACTGAGAAGGTACGAAAGGAAATCTATGATGCTAGCAAGTTAATGGAAGGTCGCAAGTAGTATAAATAGATATGTGTAGGTTGCAACCTAAAGTGTGGTAGAGTGACAAAGTTTTAGGTATATAGGAGTAAGGATAAGAAAAGGTGGGTGAGAAGGTGACAAAAATAGGTAAGGCCTCGGGAGTAAGCCCATCAAAACAAGAGAGCTAATAGTTTCCGTAAGTTGTAAAAAGCTCGGCACAACCTGAATGAACTTGGAGGAGTCTAGGATGAGGAGAAATTATGAGAGATAAAATGATGCCTGGTAGTAGAATAAGGGTGTAACTGTGATAGATAAGAGGATGTCATTTATGCCTTTGATTGAGTAATGATTTAAAGAAAAGGGGTTTCATGAATTGCACATGATTAGAATACCCTATAAGATGAATCATGTTGGGATGCTATGAAAATACGATTATTGAAGTATAGCATCGTCCCTAGGTGGATCAGGAAAATCACTTCAAATGTTCCTTGATGCGACGTGAGCCCTAATGATAATATATTACATAAGAGGTTTCAAGTTATCAGCGATAGATTATGGATCAACATTAAGGTGAATCACCAATAGATGGATAAAAGTTCTAAAGTATGATAGGAGATTAAGATGTCCTTCTTTAGATGAACAATAATAAGGAAGCATTAAAGGACTTAGATTTATACATATAGGATAAGCAGTGAGAGAGTAACCTGGAGTTGGTTAGCAGACCTCGGTAATAATAAACTGAAGTAAGTGTTATGGTATAGTATAACCTACCCAGATGTAGTAAAACCATAAGCATTGATATCCAACACTAGGAAACAAGATATAACAATAGTCGCAAGTTCGACAAAGTACCAAGCAAAGAACTTTAGTACGCCTATAGATGCCCAGAGGGACAACTTGTCATAATTCTGTATATGTTCACAAAGTGAGGCCTAGAGGCTAAAAGCTAGAGGAAAAATGAGAGAAAAGTTGCATAGGTGCACACACAAGGTCAGAGTCGTACATGCTGCATGACAGACGGTAGCAACAGTTACGAGATTGGAAGAATTCCAATCATAAGTCGTAGTGTGAGAAAGAGGTATAAAGAGGGGAATGCCTTGGCCTTTGAATTTATCAGAATGATAAGCGCATCAGTCAACATTTGAGAACGAATGTTCCAAAGAGGGGAATGATATTACACCACATGTTTTCGTATGTGAAAGTACGTCGTAAGTCAATTGATGTAAGCTCAAGAAGGATAAAATTCTTCTACAAGGCTAATGAAGGTTTATCGAAGTGTTAAGTAAGTTAGGATGAATGAGACATGTTAATCATAATTTAAATGAGTTTAAAGTCATAATATGACTATATATGATGTTTGATAAAATATAAAGTTTGGAAAAAATCGGATTTAACTTACGGAAAAATCGAGTTAAGAATTGCCTTGTAACTAGCCGTTTTGAGAAATTAAATTCGTAAGCTTTATGATATAATTTTAGGACATAGCTCATACAAAAATGAAGGTCTTGGAACCTAGTTTCCAATGGTCCAAACCATTTATTCATACAACATCAGGGTTAGAGAAATATGGCTTTCTAAAGTAGGGTCGCCAAGTCACGTCGCCGTAATTCGGAGAAACTGGCAGGTTTATAGGCCAGGTTGCGAGGCAGTTTTCGCCCAATCTATTGAGAGTTATAGAGAGATCTTTATATTAAATTAAATCCCTATGTATCTAGTTTCTAACGATAAAAACCATTTGTCAATACGATATCGGAGTAGACAGATACAAGTAGCCGATGTTGTACTGCTCAAGCTGCCATGCGCACAGCTCACACACCTGCTTGGAGAATTGAGGCGGTGGGCTTATAAGTGGACTTATCCCCTTATATCTCGTCAAAATACAGAGAATACTTACCAAAACACTCTCAGGTTCTCCAAGAACTGGTCCAAGAAATTCCAAGCAAGATCAACATCCCTTTCACAAAATCAAGAAGCGATAACATTAGAACGATCCCTACGACGTAAGTATCACTATATTGCCTCTCTTTTTATTTGTAGTTTGAGTTTTGGAAGTTAATTCATGGTTAAGAAAACACCTAATTTTTGTATTTAAGGTTTTAAATATCAATGGAGGTTGATAAATTCGTTTTCTAATAGTTAGAACTCACGGGACAGTGATCGGAAGGCGAAAGTTCAATTTATTTCACTTTTAGTTGACTTTTTTGTAGTCCACTCGTGTTGGTTTATTGTGCTGCTGATTTATGGAGTTTGGAAGGATAAAAGAGCATGGAGAAATGTAACATGTGGTAGGGTAGTGGGCTGGTCGCCCGTCGTTGCAATTTCAAGCTAATTGATAATTTGTTGATTGGGTGTGTTATGGTATATTTGGGGGTTTTGTTGTATTGAAGGTCCCAAATTGTAGTTGGG